>JAQQSW010015616.1:0-11848 GCA_028646575.1 Pseudocheirus occidentalis | reverse complement strand
GTGAATTGTTGAAACTGTGAACATTGTACTGAATAAAGATTTGTAATGGAATAAACAGAGTGTTCACTAATACTGTGTAATCTGAATCTTAAAAGCTGTTCACAGTAGCATTCTCTCAGGAATCTACTGCTGATTGGCTTTACAATATTGTACACATATATCATATATACTTGATGTGTGTATATATATATACATATATATATATACACACACACACATACACACATATCTATATATACATATACAGACATATCAAAAATCACTACACCACAAAGGACTCAAGTGAAAGTTGAAAATAAATTTTCAAAGCCTGAATGTCTTACTCTGTCTTCTTCATAATCATTCTGGTGGTATGATGGGTGGCAGCCTAGAATTTCAGATCTAGACAAGATTTTAGAGACCTTCTTGTCCAAGTCCCTCAGTTTACAGATGAAAGAACAGACGCTTAGAGAGTTGACAGGAATCAGGATAGCTGGGTCCTATCCCCAACTCTCCCACTAATTAGCTGAGAGACCCTGAGCAAGCAGGACCTCTCTGGGCCTTAGTTCTCTCCTCTGTAAAATAAGAAAGTTGAATCAGATGATCCCTCAGGTCTCTTCCACCTCTAACAATCTGTGAATCTATCTATGCAGCAGAGGAGGCTTTGGCCCTAGGCTAACTCCAGGCTCACCTTTTGGCAAGCAGCAAGTGAGACCCCAGGGCTATCCATTCATCTTGGTTCTCAGAGATAAGAGACAGAGGGAATGAGCCCTCCCTAGAGCAGGACAAGGGCCATCCCATCAGGGATAGTGCAGAGCCAGAGACTGACATCATCCTGTAAGCCTGGCTGCTGAGAAGAGAGTAGTCGGGGACAGAGTGTCCTGCTGAGAAACAAGTACTAAGGAGTTTGAAAAAAGAATGAACCTAACCCTGCTCCAATTCATCCCTGGCCTTCGGCCACACCTCTGCCCCACTTTTCTGGTCTGAGACTGGAGACAATTTCTCTGAAGAGGCCTGGCCCCTGGTTGTCTCTTGGTGAGACTGACAGGACAATAGACCCATACCCACTCTTGGTCCCTCTGCGCCAGGCAGAGGCCTGTCTGGCCATTCCTGTCTTAAAGGGCACAAAGATTCTGGACATATATAGAACAGCTCTGTTCAGGAGGATGAGAGCCACAAGTCTTCCCCTGCCTACCCCCACCCCCATGGCTATTGTCTCTTGGGTATTGATTGCAACTATGGACCTCAATTGAACCCAAAATAAAATATCCCTATCTTAGGATGCCAGAATGGCCAAAAAATCCAAATGAACCTTTTCGAGGGGCCAGCAAGAAGGAGTATGAGATGATAGATAATGGGCTAAACATTGGGGCACAATGGGGGAAACATTTCATAATAAGTCAGCTTAGAGGCCTAAGTCTTAGTCTCTCCAACTGGAAAATGGGTACAGTGAATTCTTCCACATCATCTCTCCCAGGTTGTTTTTCCACTGATAAATGGTAGTCCCTACTCTCAAGAGCAAAGGAAAAAATGAGTAGTCCAAGAGATATCTAACTGAATGTAACAAACATAGGTTTCTAGAAGTTATTCTCTCCACTCCCACCCTTGCCCTATTCTAGGCAGTACTGTTAAGAGGCATAGCCTATTTACTTCATAAAGATTTACAGGAGAAAAGCCTCCATTCTCATGGTAATGCTTTTCCAGTACCACAAAACCTGGTTGGATGGTGAGCCAGGGTTCTAGTCCTAATTTTGCTGCCAGTTAGCTGTATGATATTAGCCCAGCCCCTTCTTTTCTCTGGGCCTCAGTTCCCACCTCTGTGAAATGAGGGATTCTGTGATGGTCATGTCCATCCTAAGACACTCTTGCACCTAGCCTTCTAGCCTTCCCAGGAAAAGGGAAAAACTGCTTACTGCCCGCTTATGTATCATCTTTTCCTGTACCCAGAGTTATCCTCTTTCGGTACTCTTTCAATCACAGGTTGTTTTCTTAGGGAAATGTGGCCTACTCCACTGGTCACTTCCAGAATCTCATGGAACACCAAAAGATTTTCTGATGCTTGACCATGACTCCAAAACCTTGTTGAGATGATCTCTTCATCTTGAGCACTATATGGAATTTCTGCAGCCGAAGTAGCCTGTTAATAGGGCCTTCCTGACACAGTGGAAATTCCCAGTTCCAACCAAGTTCCCTCAGGAGGTGATTGATCATAGTCCTATTAGTCAACAAGACTGAATTATCTTGTGACTTTGGCCCGTTTCCTATTCTGGTCTTGCGTTTCCTCATCTGGCAAATGAGAGAATTGGATGAGATGACCTTTTGAGTTCCATCCAAGGCTAGCATTCTAGTTTTCTACCTGGAGCACCAAGGTACCATGAGATAGAGACAAGAGGTGGCGTGTGCCAGGCAGATCAAACCATCACAACTACCTTAACTAACATGTCTACTTATACCCCAATATGACAAGATTCTGAGCCCAAGAGCCTTAAGACTAGCAGTGCCCCCTTCCCAGTCCCCTGAATACTGGTCCTGTTCCTAGCCTGGAGACCCACAGCTATTATCAAAGTGAACAAAAACTATGGAGAAGTCCATCCTTTTTTAACCACCACTTATGCTGACCAACTGCCACCAATAGGTAGATAAGTCCAAGAGTCCTGGGTGGAGGGAGAAGCAGCACCTTTCCCCCCATTGGTCCTATTTCCAACCCAGACTGCATAGTCATCATCCCAAGAAGGATATATTCATCAACCCCATGGAGATGAGGCCAGGAAACTGCTTCTATGGATGTTTCACTCACAGCTACAGGAAAAAAAGTTCTTAACATCAAAATCCTTGACTCTTTTATAAAGTTCAATATTAGGAATTGACATGATCTTTATTGCTGGAAATGCCATTAAAGAAAAATCACTCCCATCAACTTTCCAGTTGTACTCTAAGGACCAAGGGGCCTTTCCATCTGCAGCAAAATTTCATATGCATTGTCTTCCCATTAAAATGTCAGTTCCTTGAGAGCAGGGGCTGTCTTACTTTCCCATTTGCGTCCCTAGGCTTAGCACACAGTAAGGGCTTAAAAATGCTTATCTAAATAGGGCCAGCTAGGTGGTGCAATAAATAGAGCACTGGCCCTGGAGTGAGGAGGACCTGAGTTCAAATCTACTTATTAGCTGTGTGATCTTGGGCAAGTCAATTAACCCTAACTGCCTTCCCTTCACCCCTCCAAAAAAAATGCTTTTTTATTCATTCATTTATCTATTCTACTCTGAGTCAGCTGTCTTCTCATCCTGGGAATCCCCCTCTCCTATTCCCTTTTATATGTTGTCTTCCTCCATTAGAGTATAAGCTTCTTGAGAGTTTACTTTTTGCTTGTATCTGTATAAACTGTAGCTGTGTTCTAAATATAATAAGTGTTTAATGAATACTTGCTGATATGACTTGACTTGCCAGTGTGGTATAGTGGTAGGAGAACTCAAATCGAAGGCAGAAGATCTGGGTCCAAATCCTGGCCCTTGCACTTACTTCCTGACACAGTAGAAATTCCCTGTTCCAACCAAGTTCCCTCAGGAGATGACTAGTGAATGAAAAAAAAAAACCAAACGAATCTATTAAGCTTAATACATGCCAATCACTGTTAAGTCATGGAGATATGTGTAACATTGAAAACAGTGCTTGCCCTCAAGGAACTTACATTCTAAAATGTAAAATGTATTTAAGAGAGTAGTGGCCTAAGAGGCACCATGGGAAGGTGGTTCAGTGCTTTTGTTTATTAAATGGGGACAAAATAGTCATACTACCAGTCTCACAGAGTTGTTATAAGGAAAGTACTTTGGGAACCCTTAAGTACTATAGAAATACTACATTACGATTGCTCTGTGCTCAACGCTGTGCTGGGTGATTTGAGGGGCAGTGCACTAAGGACCTAGGAGACCTGGTTTTGAGTTCCAGACATGCCATTAAGTACCCTTCCCATTTGGGACATATCTCTCACCCTTTCTAGGCTATGACTAATCTCCTTCTCTTGGATTGGTTCTAGACTTGTGATCTCATCAGCATAGGGAACTCTCAGGTGAGGAAATTCCCCACTACTACAGAGAAGCAATTCCTCAGCAACTTTATAGTATCTGAGATCTGCCTGAAGAGTATCGAAGGGTTGAGCCCAAGGTCACCCAGGCAACAGGGGTCAGAGGTGGGACTTGAAACCAGGATTTCCTGACTCTGAGGCCAGGTCTCATTTCAATCCACTGCTCCATCTCATCTGTAGAATCCTAAAGCTGCCTAACTCCTGGGACTGTTACTAGAATCAAATGAGATCAGTCAATCAACAACACCTACCATGGGGCCGGACAGAATGCTAGGCAATGGATAATGAGATAATGGAATTTGGGGGGTTGTATAAATATGAGAAAGTTTATTTCCCCAGAGTCTAGAACAGCAACTTGCAGATGGTGGTAGCTGGACTTCATAAATGCTTCATGGATGATGTAAGTCTGTTCCTTTAATGGGTTGACAATCTAGTTGGCCAGAAAAGACATAGTGAGCACTTGATATAAGCTTGTTGGCTAACTGACAGATGCATGAGATAAAAAATAGGCAATACATGGAAAACGTATTAAATTATTATTAGTTGACATATATACTACTTTAAGTTTTGCAATATATTTTAATATATTGTCTCATTTGAACCTCACAAAAGCTACCTGTGAAATAGGCACCCTGGGGAATATTACTCCCATTTTACAGAAGAGAAAGCTTCTGAAGCTTTCTGAGCATCAGAGAAATTACTGTATTTGATTTTCCCATTCAAGTCTTCTATACTCAAAGTCCAGCATGCTCTCCAAGAGGCCAAAGTGAGTTAGAGAAGAGCAGTATGGACCAAAGAATCTGGCAAAGGTCTCCTGGAGGTGATGAGAGAAAGGAAAAGTCTTGCTGAGTCACTAAAAATGAAATTGGATGTTAGGGAAATCGATCAGCAAGCATTTATTAAGTACTTACTATGTGCTGGGTGTTCTGCTAAATCCTGGGGATACAAATAGAATAGATGAAACAATCCCTCTTCATGAGTGTATGCCCTGGAGAGAAATACGAACTGATTAGAGAGGTAAGGTGGGCCCAAGTCAGGCTGAGGTATTTTGAAATCATGGGACCATAGAGTTAGAACTTAAAGGGATTTCAAAGGCCAATAAGTCCAACACCTTCATTTTACAAATGAGGAAACTGAGGCACAGAATAGTGACTTGCTGAGGGTCACACACCTAGAGTCTGAGGAATAATTTGGATTTTTAAATTTAATTTTTGTAATAAAATCTAATTTTTCTCCCTCCCATCTCTCCACATTGAAAAGAAAAGCAAAATCCCTTGTAATAAATAGTCCTAGTCAAGCAAAACACATTCTAGTACTTGCCATGTCTCATTCCACATCCTATATGATGCAGCCCACTGCTTTTCAGTCAGGTGGTGGATAGCATGTTTTATCCCAGATCCTCTGAAATCAGGGTTGGTCATTGAGCTGATCAGAGTTCCTAAGTCTTCCAAAGTTGTTTATTTTTACAATTTTTTTATTGTATAAATTTTTCCTGCTTCTATTTACTTTACTCTCTATCAGTTCATATATATCTTCCCACGTTTCTCTGAGACTTTCCCTTTCATCATTTCTCACAGCTCAATAGTATTCCATAACATCTATATGTCATAATTTTTTCAGTCATTCCCCAATTGAGGAACACCCTCTAAATCAGTGGTTCTCAACCTTCCTAATGCCAACGACTCTTTAATACAGTTCCTCGTGTTGTGGTGACCCCCCCAACCGTATAATTATTTTTGTTGCTACTTCATATGTAAATATCTGATATGCTAGGTACTGCTATTCAGATTATATATTTTCTAAATCCATAGTGTTTCTTTTTTGGAGGCAGAATAAAATTAAAACAAAATGGAGAAGGGGGACTTTCCTGCCTCTTTTATGAGGAGTCTTGAAATCAGCAATGGGGGGGCAGGAGTTTGTGTTGAGGTACAAGGGACTACTGTCAGGAAAGTGTCACCAACTGAGTTCCTTACTCTATGGGGAGTCCTGGCAAATGCAAGAAAAGAGGGTGAGTGCTTCCAGAAGCAAACCTGGAAATCTACAAGATAAAATACTAAGATCTACCATAACCTAAGTGATTGAGAGGCAGAAGAGGAACTTAACTCAGTTTGGAATACAGTGAAATGTGGAACACAACACACAAACATATGTTCTCCATTCAAATTCTACTCCAACACCTTGCTGCGGCACCAAGGTGGCCCAGGTTTCTTGGAGACTGCTCAGCCAGCTGTAACAGTAATCAATTTAGCAGATATTTAGCCCTTAGTAACTTATAAAGAAGCTGTGAGCTCTGTCTCCTGTTCCTGATGTGGCAGAAGAGGGTTGACTGAGACAGGAGGCCACTGTGTGTATATAAGAAGAGTTCTAGAGACAGAAAGAATCGGGAATCTTCCTCCTGGTGGCTCCTGGTAAAGGAAGCAGGATTGTCCCAGCATCTGGGAGCTAGGCTGCTGGAAGGCTGCCTGGAAGGCTGAGATTCCTTCTGGGTCCCTAGGGCCAGCCGAACTTCTGGAGGGCTGAATAAGCACGACCAGATAAGCCTTTGTTTGTCTGTGACTTCGTTGATCCTTGATTTCCCGGCAACAGAAGTGGTGAAGGATCTGAGATGTGATAGACAGTGTGAACTTCAGCGTGTACCAGGGACTGCCTGGAAGGACTACACAAGGACCTGGGAACTGTCTGTCTGCCCCTGAATCCAGGTGACTGTTGGATTCAGGTAGGAAATAGGACCGTGGAAGGGGACCCAGGAAATCTGAGAGACCACCCCTAGTCAAGATGAAGAAAAGGCCTCTCCTTGGATAACATTGAGATTTGCTGGACACCAAGGGTTTGTGTGGTTTTCTAATGATTATATTTAGTGACTGACTGATAGGTAAGTGACTGATTGAGTTTATCTATGATTGCCCCATGAGTGGAAGATTGATTATTGTATTGTGAATTGACTAAATGATTAAGTAAGGAGTGCTTCCTCCAGGGGAAACCAGATGATTATTCTTTTGTTTTTTGTGCTAAATATTGTGGCCACTGTAGTGAAAACTATGTGGCCATTGTAACGTTAAGCTGTTATGAACACTATATTGTGATTTGTTGTGAATGTTTGCCTTGATTTGTAATGGAATAAATGGAATAAATAGAGTGTTCACTAAACTGTATAATCCAAACCTTAAAAGCTGTTCACAGTAGCATTCTTTAGGGAATCTGCTTGTGCGTGATGTTACACCAGCATAACTGCTGACAGCTCCTACCAAGTTGGAAGGGCTTCAAGTACTGGCCTGGCAATAGAATTTTAGTGTATTGGTTTATTGACCAGGGGATCAGCTTAGCTGAGTTCAGAGAGGATCATCGGCCAGTGGGTTGCCAGCCAGGAGCTAAATATTTTTTGTTGTTGTTGCTCCTTCTACATCTCACAAAGAGGGCTTAGTGTGTCCTTAAAGCATTGATACATAAAGGATTCTCCACTTGATACAGCCTCTTCGGCTCAGTCAGGAAGGCATCTTGGAGAATTTTCTAATTTTCTATCTCCAAGGAGTTTTAAGATTATTTAGTCCAAAGGTTCTTAAGGGAGTCTCTGAGCTTGTCTCTTTTTAAATATTTAAGTATTTCCCTAGAGTTGGCTTCCTTTGTAATTTTATGTATTTTATTTTATGCATTTAAAAAATTAGTATCCTTAGAAGGTCTCCAGAGGCTTCACCAGACTGCCAAGGGGGACCAGGATACAAAATCATAACAGCTAGCATTATACAGCAATTTAAAGTTTGAAAAGCATTTATATAAATGATCTCATTTGGTTTTCACAATAACCCTGGGGGAAAGGTGCTATTATCCCCATTTTACAGATGAGGAAACTAGGGGACAATCAGGTTAAAGGACTCACCCAGGGTCACACAGTTAGTTAAATGAGTTGAGGTCAAATGTGAACTCAGGTCTTCCTGACTGCAGACCTAGTACCCCATCCATTGTGCTACCTAGCTTCCCTGAGGGCTATCTCAAGCAGAATTTGAACTCAGCTCTTCCTCACTCCAAATCCAAGCTCTGTCTACCTCATGACCATGAAATCTACTCCACCACTCTGCTTCAGCAATATAAAAACCTCTTGAGCTGAACTCCCTGCCCTGTGTTCCCTGCATCATTTCCTCCCTTGTGACTAGAATTCTGTATGATTTTTACAGAATTGTTTAGCCTGTAAAGTGTCCCTTGCTCATCCCACAGAGTAAAGAACATTTTTTTTCTGGCAAAGAAGGATTTCATTTATTTTACTGAGTACTCTATTTGGCAAAGATGGGCTAATATACAGTAGACTGATTAACTCTGGGGAATTATTTGCAGAGCAAGGGTAAATATTTATACTGCTGATTGAAAGAGACCTTTCTTCCTTGGAGGTAGCTCTAAGAGTTCTGGTTAAAGAGTGATTACAGATGCCCCATTGGAGGCCTGCTGCTGTAGGAGCAGTGAGCTTTTAGGGAAAGGTGCATAAAGACTGGAGAGGATCCTGAGATTTCTCCATTTAAAGAGAATTCCAGAATTTCCCACACCACCTCTGTGATTTTATGTTTTTACAGAGAGTGAAATCATGGTTGTCACAAAAAGTTCAGTATAATGGAAAGAACAATAGATTTGGGGCCAGAACACCTAGGTTTAAGCCTCAGCTTTGCCTCTTAATGCAAGAGGGACCTCTGGCAAATCTTTAGGCTTTAGTTTCCTTCCCCATAAATGAGGGCATCAGACTATGATTTCTAATATCCCTTCCAACTGTAAATTACTAATGACAAGGGGGTTATGATTCTTTGAAAAGAGCAGAATCATAAAGAACTGAGTTCAAATCGTGTCTCAGACACTTACTAGCTGTGTGATCCTGGACAAGTCACTTCACCCTGTTTGCCTCTGTTTCCTCATCTTTAAAATGAACAAGAGGGAAAGGAAGCAGTAGCTTTTTCATGGTCCTCCAACAATTCTGTCGCTAAAAGCAAAAAAGTGAATTTGAACAAATTTAAGAGTGACAGAACCCATTGTGAGATTGAGCTCAGCAGATTCCCAGCCCAGGAAAGTACCTACTCAGGTCTGGGTAAGGAAAACTCAGAGCACATGGGAGCCAAACCAGCATGGAGCTGAGAGCAGAGTACAGCAGACCAAGAAGAAGCTCCAGCAAGCCAGCAGACTGACCTGGCCAAAGGGGTTTGAAGCCATCTCATCACAGGACAGAGGATCATCCAACTGGGTAGGAAAACCTTGGGGCCCACAGCAGGTTGAGCAGCTTTTCCTGGGGCAAACTGGATGTTTAAAATTATACACCCATACTTCCAGAAGCCAAGATAGAGGAATAAAGT
Organism: Pseudocheirus occidentalis; assembly: GCA_028646575.1. Lineage (NCBI taxonomy): Eukaryota > Metazoa > Chordata > Mammalia > Diprotodontia > Pseudocheiridae > Pseudocheirus > Pseudocheirus occidentalis. Next base: position 2,467 of record JAQQSW010015616.1, on the reverse strand, counting down.
TTAGTTGCTCTGATCCCCCCTCCCTGACCCAGATAAGTCTGGAGTTAAATGACCCACCCAGAGTAAAATTTTGAATTAGTGGAAACAGCCTCAGGCTTGGGCATGGCTGAGGAAAGAGGAAAGAAGACAGTACAGAGTCTAAACCCAGGAGGGTGGAAACCAGCCAGCCCCAAAAAGAAAAGCCCAGGTGTGCTTTAGTACCACCAGGCCAATCAGCAAATTGCAGCTCTGCCCTGCCTCTGGCCTTCAGATGTAGCCTGCTCTAAGCCTGCCTGAACTGTAGCTCAGAGACACAGAGGTGGAAACCTGAAGGAGCCAGACCACCCCACCCCCATAGGTTACTCTATAAGCCTCAGGGTAACTCAGGGGAATCATTGAGAGTCTTGGTCTTCCTCTCAGGCTACACACTCGGAACCTAGAGCTACCAAACCCCTACATCCCAGCCTGAGAAGCTCAATACCTCAGCACCCCAGAAGCAGATATCAACTCTAAAAATCCAGGACCGCTCACAATGGTGAAGAAGGAAACTGTAAAGCTTGGACCATTAAATCTTTTTATAGTGAGGAAGAACAAACACATTCAGAAGGCAACACAGACTCTATACTCACACTGGAGACCACAGAAGGAAATGTGAATTGGCCTCAAGCCCAAAGAGCCTTCTTGGAGGATCTCAAAAGAGATTTTAAAAACGAAATTAGAGAGGTAGGAGATAAATTTAAATCTATAGTGACCAAATTGGGGGGAAAAAAATCTCATTGAAGAAAACAAATCTTTAAAAAGTAAAATTGGAGAACTAGGACAGGAGGTCCAAAATCTAACTGGAGAAAATACCTCCCTAAAAATGAAAAATGAACATATGTAAAAGGAACTCCAAAAACCAATTGGGAAAATAATTCACTAAAAATTAGAATCAGACAAATTGAAGCTAAGGACTCTATGATGAAACAAGAGTCAGTCAAACAAAGCATAAAGATTGAAAAATTAGAAGAAAGTAAAAAATATCTCACTTGAAAACAACTGACCTGGAAAACAGATCCAGGAGAGACAACCTAACAATTATCAGCCTACCAGAAAGCCATGATGAGAAAATCAGCCTGGACAGCATCCTCCAAGAGATTGTCAGAGAAAACTGTCCTGAAGTCCTGGAATCAGAAGGAGAAATGGTTATTGAAAGAATTCACCAATCTCCTCCTGAAAGAGATCCCAAATTGAAAACTTTAAGAAATATAGTAGCCAAACTCCAGAGCTACAAAGTCAAGGAGAAAATACTGAATTCAGCCAAAAAGAAACAATTCAAATATCATGGAACTACAGTCAGTATTACACAGGACTTAGCAACTGCTACATTAAAATATCAGAGGGATTGGAATTTGGTATTTTGTAAAGCAAAAGAACTCGGACTGCAACCGAGGATCAGCTGCCAGGCAAGACTGAGCATAATCTTTCAGGCAAGGAGATGGTCATTTAATGAAATAAAGGACTTCCAGACTTTCCTTATGAAAAAGCCTGAGCTCAATGGAAAATTCGATCTCCACATACAAGACCCAAGAAACACATAAAAAGGTAAACAAGGAAAACACACACTCACACATACACATACACACACAGATGCACACACACACACACACACACACACACACACATAACATGGGACTCAATAACAGCAAACTCTTTATATGCCTATATTTGAAGCAGATACCTGCCAATATTGAAATTTGTATAATTATTGTAACATTTAAAAGGGATGCACATAGATAGAGGATGTGAGTATAAGTGAACTAATCTGAAGACTAAAAAAAACTCTATTAAGGGGAAAAAAGGGATTGTAATGGGAGAAAAGGAAAGGGACAGGCAGAAGATGGTAAATTATGCCTCAAGAAGAGGCATAAAAACATACTAAAGTGGAGGAGAGGAAAGGAAGGAGATGAACATTATATGATTGTTACTCTCAATGGTTCTGATTTGAAGAGGGATCAATACAAATGGCTAAGTTTAGGTTCTAACATGAAAAGACACAAAAACTCATAATACTAAGGGGAAAAGATGGAGGGAGAGGAGCAATATATGAAATTTACTAGGATTGGTTTGGGTTCAAGGAGGGAATAATATACTCTGTTAAGAATAAAAATTTATTGTGACCTACAGGCAGTAGGAGGGATAAGGGGGGGAGGGGTGTAAGAAGGGGAGGGCACTCAGGGAGGGAAAGAATAGCAAAGGGAAAAGGTAGGCAATGAGGGGGGAACACATGGAGGGAATACTGAGGGAGGTGGTGGTCAAAAGGAAAACTCTGAAGGAGTGGAAGGGAAAAGAAAGACACACAGATATAAACAGGGGAAGGAATAAGATGGAGGGAAAGTCACAAATAGTAATCATAACTGTGAATGTGAATGGGATGAGCTCTCTCATAAAACAGAGGCAGATAGCAGAATGGATTAAAAACCACAATCCTACAATATGCTGTCTACAA
>JAQQSW010015615.1:0-11848 GCA_028646575.1 Pseudocheirus occidentalis | reverse complement strand
GTTAGTAGGTGCCAATAGAAAGGGGCATGGAAGATCTTCTGATTTCATTAACATTACAGTAAGTACCTGCTGGTTTAAATTTCTTATTCAAGTCAGTCTTAAGAAGTATTCTAGTGTGTACCAGGTGCCATGCTAAATGGGGAGGTGGGAGTGTGAGAGGCATCTCTTGGCATTTCCAACTTTAACTCTATAAAAAGTACTTGGTCTTCTGCGGCACATTACTGGAGAACCAAAGCACAGTGTAGCTCCCAACCCTAAAGAAATTACTATTCAGGCCACATGCAAAATAGTCTCCACATGCATTTATTACCCCTCTGTGGTGTGTGTAACAATAATAATATCTGCCTTGGTCTTTGAGATGTCAAAAGAGAAAGTGAGTCTTTAATTTAGGAGAGGCTGGGCAAGATTCGATTGATAAACATTTCTTAATGTGCCAGGCATTGCTAAGCAAAAGGCAGCCACGGATGGGGGCTCAGTCTGCATTGTTAAAGGGAACACCCAGGCTGATTAGATGAGAGACATTTTTAAGAAGGTATGTAGAAAGCACTGGGCATACAAAGATACTAAATCTCTGCCCGCTGTGGTCTTATAGTCTCCCCAGAGTGGGAGGGGGTGGCACAAGATATGATGTATATGAAGTTAAGAATGTACACAACAATTTGAAGAGGGGTCAGAGGAATCAGCAAGATCTTGCCTTGGGAGTTGGCACGTGAGATGTGCCTTGAATGATGCTTAGTGATTCTGCGAGGTGGGGAGGGAAACATGGGGAACAGCAAAGACATGGAGACGGGAGATGAAATACTGAACTTGGGGAATAGGAAACAGGTCAGTTTATCTAGAGAGCATGAAAAGAAGTAAGATGGAATAAATCAACAGAAGTAGACTGGAACCATATTGTGGAGGGCTTGATCATTTAGGGCGGTCTTCTGGGGTAACAAGATGGCACAGTAGATAGACTACTGGGTTTGGAATCAGGAAGATTCCTCTTCATCAGTTCAAATCTGGCTTCAGACTCTTATTAGTTATGTGACCTTGAGCAAGTCACTTGACTGTATTTGCCTCAGTTTCCTCATCTGTAAAATGAGCTGAAGAAGGAAATGGAAAACCACTCCAGTATCTATGCCAAGAAGTCCCCAGACATGACTGAAAAACAACTGAACAACAAATTTATCCTTGAGGTAATGATAAGTTAACTGAAGGCCCTTGAACCAAGGAATGACATGATCAGATTTCTGCTTTAAGAACGTTACTTGGACATCCATGAGAAGGATGGACTGGAGAGGGGAGGGGTTAAAAGCAGGGAGGCCATTTTAGGAGACCAGAGCAAAAAGTCCAGGTGAGAGGGGAGGAAGAACGTCTGAACTGGGAACATCTAACTGATTTTGTGACATTATGAGGCCTTCTGACCCTGCCATCAGATTTACTGTGCACAGAGACCCAAGCTGAGCCAAATACTCTAGAAACCATGTTTGGTTTGGGCATTAATGGGGATCATGGGTTTCTTTTTAGCTTGGACTTGGTAAAACAAAAGGGTGTTTGGATTCATTTGGGGCCAGGGCTTAGCAAATTAGTACATTTGTTCCAGCTTTTGGTTCAGGTCTCTACTGTCCATGCCAGAAGGTAATAGAAATTAAATTCTGTTCAAATGCTCCATTATAGACCTTTTGCAAGATCAGAATGCCCCCTCTCCCTTGTTTTTCCGATGTTCAAGAACAAATGATGAGAATTTTGTTTTGGCTTATATTCAAAATGCAGTTAACAGCATTTTCCTTTTATTTTAAATGGGCAAATAGAAAATGAATCCAGAGAAACTGTTCCATTTTCCTAAGCACATAAGTGACCAAAATGCCCTTTCCCCTCTGTCTTTAATTTATGAGAGTCAGAGATTTAGGATTGGACAGTGCCTTTAGAAGTCAGGTATTCCAACCCCTTCATTTTAAACATAAGGACACTGGAGCTCACAAGTGACTGTTTAGTGACAAGAATCAGGATCCAGATCCTTCCACCCCTCATTTTGTTATCCCATGAGACCTCCATCAATTAAATTTCATCCCATAAAACAAGTATTTATGTGGAAGGCACTGGAGATAGAAAGATGTCCTGGAAGAAATCCCTACCCTCAAAGAGCTTATATTCTCCCATGCATGCCCACAAATGAGTGGAATGCAGGAAAAATGGCGGGGGAGATAGATGGTTGGGGTATTCAGAGGATGCTTCTTGTAGGAGGGAGCTAAAGATTTGGAGAGAAGACAATGAGGAGGAAGAGCATCATAGGCCTGGCAGGCAGCTTGTATGAGTGCAGGGGCTAAGAGGTTGGGTGTGGGGAACAGCTCATAGGCTGATTTGACTGGAATGTGGAGTTTGTGAAGGGGAGGAGACTGGCCGAAAAAGCAGGTAGGAGTCTAATGGTATGGGAATTTCATTGTCAAGCTAAGAGATGCTATTTTGTCCTGTCCAGGCAGTGGGGAGCCCCTTTGGGCTTTTAAGCAAGCAAATGAGATGGTCAGACCTGTACCTTAGACAAATTACATGTGGAAGATGGGTTGGAGAAGGGGATGTTATTTCTCTGAGCCTGCTTTCTGACCAGGGAAATGTAGGGAATTGTCTTTTACTGGATTATTGCAAGGACTGAATATACAGACTCTTGATTTGGAAGGTGCCCAGGAGGCCAGGTAGTCCAGATGGCTGACCAAGGGCTTCACCTCATATTCACTGAGGCCATTTGCTGCCAGTTCCTTCTTCCCTCCTCCTCTGCATCTTACATATCACCTAGATGTCTTCTCCTACCAAATCTCCTCTATTGAAGAGGTGGCCCTTCTCGCCAGTATGGACCTCTGTGCAAGGCATGCTCTTGTTCCTCACCATTATCTTCAGCAGGTTGCCTCAGCTCTCATCCCCACTTTTTCTTCCCTTTTGACACTTTTAAACACACCCAGATCTCCTCTCCCATTCTTTTAAAAGCAAAAAACAAACAAAAACATTCAGTTAATCCCACCATTGGGTTAGCTCTTTCAGTATCTACCCCCCCCCCAGCTTAAAACGCTTTCAAAAACTGTCTGTCTAAGGTCCCTCAAATTCATGTCCTTAACTTGGTCTTCCAAAGCCTCTGTCCTCTGACTTCCAGTCTCGTCATTCAGCTGGAAGCCACTTTGCAAAGTTATTGGTGATCTTTTAATTGACAGGTCTAATAGTTTTTCTCAGTCTTCATCCTTCTCAGCATATCTGCAGCCTTTGAAACCATCTGTCCTGTTAGTTTGACACTTGGCACCTTCAGCTAGGTGGTGGCATAGTACAAAGTGCTGGGCCTGGAGTCAGGAGGACTCATCTTTCTGAGTTCAAATCTGGCCTCAGACCCTTACTAGCTGTGTGACCCTTGGCAAGTCACTTAACCTCTTCCAGAGTTTCCTCAAAAGGAAATGACAAACCACTCAATATCTCTGCCAAGAAAACCTCAAAAGGGGATCACTTCAAATGACTGAACAACAACATAATCACCAAAACTTATGTGGGAGCTACTTTAAGTATTTAAAAGTTACTACTCAGAGATATCTACATAGTATTTTTGGTTCTTTTTTTCCCCAGGCACCTTCATAACAATAAAATTAAGGCCCTGGGCCAGCACTGCTTTGATGGGTTAGACAACTTGGAAACCTTGTAAGTACATCTCGAATAATCTCTGTTACTGATAATGATGTATGACCATTGTAAAAGAATATATGGTATTAAATCCATAATTTATTTCTAATTTTTAAAAATTGTTTTGTGACATTTCAGTTTTGTCAGTCTTATGGCCAGGATCAAGAATAATTCAGATTTGTGGTTAGACAAGGAACATCCCTTCTCTTTGGGGCCAAGGTTGGGCTGGGGTGGGATACTGAGAATTTTAATGAGTTGATTTTCTATTAATTATGGTTTTATTTGCACTTTCAGTCTCATGTTCTAAGAGATATGGAACTAGATCTTCATAAAGAAAAATTTAGAATATTTAAGAAATACAGACATTGTATACAACTTTTTTGCAAATATTAGTCTAAAATCATCATTAATTCATTATAACTGGGTTCCAGCTTTATGTCTTAAACTCCAATTTAGTTGTTAATCCAGCTGCCCAGGTATAGTATTGTTACTGTAAAACTGTGGTCTCCTCGAGTATTGTTTCACCTAATGTGATTTTGTTAAATCAGGCCGCAAGGTTGACAAGGCTGTCATTATGACCTTCAAGAGTGGTTCTGTGCTGCATTCCTTATAAAAAGGATCCATTTTTAAAAGAGCCTGATCTGAATGAGACCAGTAGCTTTGAGTTTCTGCCTTGGCCTCTTCTTGTTTCTTAGGCTTCACTAGAAAAACAAAGTTGGGATGGGAGTATGCAGGCCTCTCTTTGGTGTAGCCATCATAGAAAAGAAGATCACAGTCCCAGAATTTCATGGAAATCATTTTGTTCACTACACTTAGTCCTCAATTTCTGGGAAATATTGTTCAGAGGCTGTGTTAACTAGTAGATAAAATGCTGGCCTTGGAGTCAGGAAGACCCAGTTTTAGAGGCTGCCTTTACTAGCTGTGGGACCCTGGGCAAACCACTTGATCTCTGGTGTAAGCTTCAACCATCTCTCTATGACTTCCTTATTGAGTCAGAGACTCTCTGGAGCCTGTGTTGGCGAAGGGGGCTCACACAACTAGAGTTCCCCACAGTGATAAAATCCTTTATGAATTTTTAGACTTTTAAAAAAATTCCAAACTTCACAAACACTACGCTCCCCAAATACCATTTCCTTTATCATTTTAGAATAGACACCTATAAAGGACTTCTTTGGTAGTAAATTTCTAAGGAAATCATTTTATGGCCATTTTCTGCCATGTAATAAATTAATGCAAAGATATCATTGTGGGGGAATTTTTTAACTTGATAAAAATAAATGCTGATCTGAAGACCTGTTAATCCATGCACAGTGTCACCTTCCTAAGCTGAGAGGTAGACAGACAGCGGGAGCACGGTCTGGTGTATGTTCTCAGACATAGCCAGTAGGTTGATTTATTTTGCTTAATTGTATTTGTTTTGACAAGGGAGGGTTCTGTGGGAGCTCAGTTATTGGGTAGCGACAAAGATTTAAAAAAAGACAAGCGTATCAATGAAATATTAAAAAAAACAACCCTATAAGCCTACCATAAAAGTCTTGGCAATTCCACGAAACTTTTCTTATTTAGTTTTGATTTCTATAATACATTTTTGATAGTTGTCATTTTTTGAATGATGTCATATTTTGGAATAAAGTTATAACTAGTATAATTCCTTTCAGCAGGGGTATCAGATTCAAACAGAAATAGATCCCTGAGAGCATGTATTGACTTAGAAAGTTACACATGAATAGGATCTGTGTTGTGTTGTATTTTTATTTGTTTTGTTAAACATTTTCCAGTTTCATTTTAGTCTGCTTCAGGCCCAGGCCTGGGGCTTTAAACCTCTGCCTTACAAAGATGTGATGATTGTTCAGTCTGGTTTCATCTTCACTTTCACATTCCTTCTAGGGACTTGAATTATAATAATTTGGGCGAATTTCCTCAAGCCATTAAAGCATTGCCGAGCCTGAAGGAGCTGTGAGTCTTTCTTTGCTGTCTTGATGCTTCATTCTTTCATTACTCCTGCCCCACCCCCAGCCTTCCCACATGCCTGTGGTAGATGAGCTGAAGTGTCTGTTGTGTGATTGTACCAAATGAGCTGTGTCATTGTCCAAGAATAAGCATTTATTAAGTGCCTACTCTGCCTGTGTGATTTCAAGCAAATCACTTTCCCTTTCTTGGCCCCAGTTTCCTAGTCTGTCAAATGAGAGGGGTTGGTCTACTCTAGATGGCTTCTGAATCCCCTTCCAGCTCTAGGTATATACTCCTGTGTGCAAGACGTTGTGCTGGGCACTGGGGATGCCAGAGACAACCCATCCCCATCATTCTCCTGCCCTCAGGATGCTTGAATTCTTCTGTGAAGATCATCACATTAATGGATTGTGTATATGTGTGGGTTTGTGTGCATGAGAAGGATGGAAAACTAACAACTGTCAATGAAGAAGACTTTCCCTTAGAAGGTGGCACATAAATTGGGCCTTTGTTATCATCAGCAAATCTCTCTCAAGTGTCCATGATATTTCAGGCTGCGTTCTGGGTGTGAGGGAAATGAAGAGGCAGGAGGCGGGAGGCGGGGTACCTGCTTTCCAGGCTGGCTGGTCCCATGTGTCATCCCCGGGGTAGAAAGAGTGCTGAGCTTGGCATAGGAGCCGCCGTGGCTCAAATCCCTCTCAGTGGTGTCACCTTGCATTCTCCTCATCTATGAAATAGTGATATTAATAGTTGCAGCACTTCCCTGCTGTGATTGTTACAAAGAGAGGACTCAAGGCCCTGTAAAAATAGTTGTTGTTATGAACAAAGACATAAAACAGCAGAGCCGCGTGAAGCAGCAGGGGGGTAGGTGTAGACAGTGACTTGCACATAGTAGGTACCTAATGTCTTTTGAATCAGAAGTGTTCTGAGAAGTCAGTGCTCACTGAGGCTGCAGCAGGGTCCACAACAGAGAGCTTCACTTAATAATTTTCTTCTTCACTTGAACAAATGTATTTGTCTAGTTTCATCACCAAATACCTGTGTGTATAGAGTATATGAATATATGTGTATATATACTGTATGTATATTTATTGTATATGTGCATATATATCTGCATATATACTGTATATGTTTGTGTATATATATTAACATCAGTTCAAGGCCATAGTTTAATCTAGGATCAGTGGGCAATATACATATACATACACATATACACTTAAAGACAGACAGAGAGACACTTCATCCTAAGTTAAATTGTGGCTTTGGAGCTTAGTACAATGCTTCTTAGTGGATTGGTCATCTCCAAAACATGAGATAAAATTAGAATTTTCTTGACTTCTCCACTTTTTGGGAATTTATTTCAGAGTTTTGCTATTTGTGTTTCACATTGAGCTGAATAGGAATATATACTTATAATTATATTACCATGTATAATTAATGCATTTAAAATACTTCTATGGTAGTAAAGGTAACTTCATAATAGAATATGAATTTCAATATAGTTTCTCTCTTTCTTTAGGGGATTTCGTAGTAATTCTATTTCTCTAATCCCTAATGGAGCATTTGGTGGAAATCCACTCTTAAAAACCATGTAAGTACTTTGGAAAGCTTTTTTTTCTAAATGTAAAATTATGCTAAGCCGCCTCAATCATGCCAGACATCTGGACAGAGCAGGAAAATATCAGCTAAGTCTTCTGGGTATTTGGCATGTGTGTGCAGAAAGATTTAGTGCTGAATGATTTTGTGAACATTTTATGAACATTGACCTCTTCCTAATTTTGCAGCCATTTAAATGACAACCCTTTATCTTTTGTGGGGAACGCGGCCTTTCACAATCTGTCGGAGCTGCATTCTTTGTAAGTAGTACAGTAATCGAGGGGTTTTGGTTTTATTTTTGTTAGTCATAAAACCTTTTGTCTGTGATGCCTAGAGTGGGATCGGGCTAACTTGTTTACATCAATACTTTTAGCCAAGTTATCAACATTCCAGGCTGAGTTTGGAGGGATTTGGGGCTGATTGTGTTTCTTGGGTTAGCAGTAATTCTATAATTTGACCTAAGATGAGAATAAAATAGATTGCAAAGTTCAAGTATAAAATAATTGTCTTCTGTAATAGTTCTTTTATAATTCTGTTTCTTTTTCTTCCCTTTTTTTAAAGAGTCATTCGGGGTGCAGGCATGGTACAGGGATTTCCTAATCTGACCGGAACCATCAATTTAGAGAGTTTGTAAGTGTGGGCCTTTTTAAATTGGGGGGTATGTGGATAGTTGTGAAAAGGGGTTTGGGCATCATAAGAATAAGCATGGAAATAGATTGCATGTTGTCATTGATCATATGAAAACATCTTTCAGAGCATTAATAGGAAGAGAAATTCCAGTGAAAACAATTAGCAGGTTTTGGGTGCCCACAAAGCTGGAAAGGATGCTTAATACAAAGACAAAAGGATGAGAATCCAAAAGATCTTGACAGTGCTTGACAAAGAGTAAGCACTCAACAAATGTTTATTGATTGGTTAAAATGTTGGACTGCATCCAAGAGGATGAAGTTTTCTGTAAGAGGGATGAGTGCGAGGTTTTACACTGAGGTTAAAAGCAGCTTCAGAATTGTAAGATGGGGAGGCTTGGCTAGAAAGGGATTCTTGTTTTAAAAAGGAAGAGGCAGATTTAGGGGTTTGCTTGAATGGCAAGCTCCATGTGAGTCAGCATTGTCACATAAGAACCAGAAAAGCCCTAGTGTCCTCCCAGGCTACATGAGTAGAAGTGTAGTCTCCAGCCCCGAGGGAGGCAGTAGTCTCACTGTATTCTGCTCTTGTCATTGCCACATCCAAAAGATTGTGTTCAGTTCTGGGCATGAGACTTTATTTCACATGGCAACAAGCCTGAATGTGTTCAAAGGAGAATGACTGATTTGAGGTGAGGGGACTAGATGCAGCCGCACAAGAAATGTTTGAAAGAATTGTGTGTGTTCAGCCCAGAGAAGACTTGAGGGCAGAGGGGGAGAGGATTTCTGGTTTTTGGTACTGGTTGGGTCTGTTCTGGTAGAGGAATTAGATTTATTTTGCATGGCCCCAGGGACCACAGCAATGAGCAGTGGGTGATAATGGCAGAGAGGCAGATTTCTACTCAGTATAACAAGAAATTTCCTAATAATTCACATTGGCTCAAAGTGGAATGGGCTGTTCAGGGAATTCTTCATCACTAGGAGGCTCTCAAGTAGAGATTGGAAGACCATCTCTAGGGGTGTGGTTGATGTTCACCTACAGTTTGGACTAAGCCATATCTGAGGTCCAACTCTGGGATTCTGCAGTAACCTCTCCCAGCTCTAATCCATGTATCTCACAGCTACCAAATTAATCTTTCAGAAGCTTTCATTGGGTCACTCTTGCCAGAAAGATGTTAGTGATTCCCCTCTTCAGTGGGGTAAAAACCCATGTTCCTTAGCGTGGCATTGAAGACCTACTACAGCATGGCTCCAGCATTCCTTACTGTTCTCCTTCAGAAATCCCTTCTCTAGAAGTAGACTAGTTCAATTGCTATTCTTCCCACATATCACACTTATTTGTGTAGGGTTTCCTCCGCCAGGAAACCTCTCCACCCCAACCCCATTCTTCCAATCTCTGCCTTTCCTTATTTTTTCCATTTTCAAGTCCGAGCTCCCTGAAATCTTCTCATAACATATTTTGACCTAGAATTTATCTTTTTCCCTCCCCTGTTGATGGCAGGTTGTTACTGTTGTAGGCTCGTGGTGAACTCTTTCTCTTCTTGCTACTGTCCTCGGTCTCTTACTTGGTCAGGAAGACAGTTACTGTGAGAGGCTGGACAAGTCACTTAATTTCTCAAGGCAGAAGTTTCCTTATATGCAAAATGAGGGAGTTGGGCTCTGCCTCAGATTTGTCTTTTAGCGCTCTAATCCTGTGAAGTAAAAAGGGCATAAATTAAAATGGTAGTCATGGGAGTGGGAAGGAGGGGACAAATGGAAAAAAAAATCTTTTAAAGCAAAATGGACTGCTCTGAGAGATAGCCTGGTGTAGTGGAAAGGTAGTAGATCTGTAATTAAAGAACCTAGGCTCAAATCCTACTTTCTGCTTATTAACCATGCGATGGGCTAAATATTTATTTAGTCCACCTTTCTGTACTTGAGTTTTCTCATCTGTAAAATAAAGGCTTGGATTAAATGACTCTTTAAGTCATTCCAGTTCAAAATATACAATTCTTCAGCAATGACATGGGAATTTTCCAAAGATGGGGCCAGGGAAGATGGAGAAGGCAAGAGGATTCCAAAATATTAAGCCTGCTGTCTTAATCACTGAGTATCAAAGACAAATAGAAGAAAAGAGGGCCTGGTCTAAGATGCTGGATGAACTTATCTTAACTTCCTGTATTGAACATGGAATTTTTTTTTTTACGTTGTTAATGACATGCTTCCCATACATTGATGAGTTGATTTGGAAACCTTAAAGAAGAATTTATTTTTCTTCTTCAGCCCCTGACTTTAGGTATTGTGATTGATAGGGCCTGTATGCAAAGACTGGAGTGTTTACTTTTTTATAGAAGAGTGAAATTCTGTTGATCTCTGTCACTTGTGTGGGCTCTCAGTAGTGCCATGTTTTTTCCACAGAACCTTGACAGGCACCAAGATAAGCAGTATACCCAGTAACCTGTGCCAAGATCGAAAGAAGCTTAAGACTTTGTAAGTTGGAGTTTTCTACTCTTACCTCCGTCATCACGGCACGTTTGTAAGAAGACCAGGGGTTTGGATTCTTTCTCAGTGGGCTTCCTTAGTTAGTGAAGGGTTGTTTTAAGGCAGATGTTGTTTCTTGATGGGCTCCACTAGATAGAGGTGGACAGAGATTGGGTAGTCCAACTTGGAGGATAATGTGAAAATAATGTGTTTGGATTTTGAAATGTGTTGGTATCCTGTTTGGGGGATTGACTTCAGATGAATAAATGTTAAAGTTTTGATGGACATCCAGACAGTATGAGTCAGGAGGGTACTGTGGAAGCCTAGAGAGCTAATGAAGATCCTGGGCTGCATTAAGAGAGGCATAGCATCCAAATATGGTATCTGCCATCCACAGAGACAGTAACATATGGTACCCAGAACCAAAAAGAGAAGCTAGTTTAATGAGGGAAGATAGAGCAGGTCTGTCACATCCCTTGTTCTAGATAACATACCTCTATGAATGAAGCCCAGTATCCCATTAAAGAGGTAATATGGGCAACTTCTGTCCCCAGCTCAGGCATATCCTGGGCAACTTTGAGCAAGGCACATCATTTCACAGTTTCCCAGGCAACTGTATGACAGTAAGTTGCGGAAAGTTGCCCATCTGCATAGAGTGAATTTTCTCATTTGGCAATTTCCACACCAGTGAAATCCTGGGTTCAGACAAAAAAATGGACTTTTTGGGGTCTCTGTCCTACCACTGACTGAGGTACTCTACTCTGATTGGTCCAAATATCTTACAATTCTGGGACCACATTTTAGAAAGCCAGTCAGTAAGCATTTATTCAGTGTTTCCTCTGTGTCATATGCCATGTTGGGAATTCAAGAGGCAAAAATAGTCTGCCATCACAGAGCTCCCATTTTAATGAGGGAAAGAGCGTCAGCCTCACTAGGCACACACAGGATCTCTATAGATTAGATGGAAGGTCGCCTGAGACAGGGCGTGTACAAGCTGGAGTATGTCCAGGTCCAAGTAAGGGGAACCAGGATGGTGAGACTCTGCTTTTGAATGGCTGTTGGAAGGAATTGGGGTTTTTAGAAGACCCATTGGGAGAACATGGCAGCTCTTTGAAGGGTTGTCACGTAGCAGAAAGGTTAGCCATGTTCTGATTGGTACTAGAGACAGAGCTAAGAATAGTGGAAGCTAAGGGTGGGGCATGTTCTGGTTTGATAAAGTTTACATCAGACCTGAATCAGGGTTATCCCAAAGTAGTCTGAGCTGCTCTAGGAAGCTGGAGGGTCCTTAGACCAAACCAGTCTTGACTTGACCCACTGCGTGGAGGTATACCCAGACAAGGACGGTTTGGACCAGGTGGTCCTCCTGAAGTTCAAGAGCTGAGCTTGGTGGCTATTCCAGACCATTCCACATCCTGAACCCACCCTCTTCTGCTCATTTACTTGTTGTCATGCTGCCCAACTCCCATACTGACTTGTATTTCATCACCAGATTAAACAGAACTGTCTTTGGGAAGTCTTTCTTGGTGCAAGGATGGGTTAAATGTTTAGGTTGACATGCCGCAGAACAGTCAACAGACATAAAA
>JAQQSW010015614.1:0-11848 GCA_028646575.1 Pseudocheirus occidentalis | reverse complement strand
CTATTACCACTACTACCACTACTACCACTACTACCACTACTACTACCACTACTACTACCGCTACTACCACTACTACTACCACTACTACTACTACCACTACTACTACTACTACCACTACTACTACTACCACTACTACTACTACTACCACTACCACTACTACTACTACTACTACTTCCACTTCTACCACCCCACCACCATCATGATCACTTCACCTTTCATGTTATGTCAGATCACCACCACCGTCCAGTGGTATTTAGAAGACGATTCACCCACTTTGAATGACCCGTTGTTGTGCTACAGGTCTGGAATCAGAGCACCTGGGTTCAAATCCTGGCTCTATCACATACTAGCAGGATGACTTTGAGTGAGTCATGGGATTCACAGTCAAAGGACTGTTTGAATCCTGGGCCTTTCATTTACTGCTGGTGTGACCCTGGGCAAGTCCATTCTCCAGCCTCTGAGGTCCTAACCAACTCTATCTGCACGACCAGACCAAAGACAAAGCCAAGGAGAGGATGGGATCATTTTAAGTTCAGCTCTAAAAGGGCCATTCCATTTTTTTTTTTTAAGAAGAGGAAATATAGTCAGAGAGAGTTTGTGGTCAATAGCCACACTCTTAGTAACTGGATGAGAGAGGTCCCCTTAATGAAAATACACCATTTTTATATTTGCTTGCCAGAAATCCAACTTTCAGATGAAAATCCAACAAAGATAGCCTGAGCCTGGCTTCTTAGGGCCACTGAGTACATGTTAGAGGCAGCCCCGAAGTCCCAGATGGGCATATCCCAAGTGCCTTTGCTGTTCCCTGTCTAGAGCTACAATTAATGCATTTTCCTGTGGAAAAGAGAGTGGCCAATGGCAGTTAGATGTGGATTAGTGCACCCAAAACAAGGATGCTCAGGGTCTGGGGCCTGCCTACTGCTGGCAGCAATGTGTCCATAGAAAAGGGGCTACAGAATTCCAAGTTCAAACTTGCCTGAACCTGTAATGCTGGCCGCTCAAAGGACGTGGTGCATTTTGGAAACACTGAAGAGTTCCACGGCAGCTCTTCCTGGAAGGGAAGCAGCAGGAGGTCTGGGAGAGCTGTCTCTGTACACGCTAAAGACTCCTTAACTGGACATCTGCTTTGACCAGGTCATAGGTTCAAGTCTGGAGCGAGAAGGGTGCCTCACTTTGTAGAAGAGGAAATTAAGTCGTGTGTATGTGTGTATTAAAGTGACATCTTGGCATCATAGATTGAGAACTAACTGGTCACCAAGTCCAGCCCTGTCATTTTCCAGATGTGGAAATTCAGGCTGAGATCATTTGTGACTTGTCCAGGGTCACACAACTAGTAGGTATCTGAGGTATTTGAACCCAGATCTTCCCAAAGGGTCAACATTCCGCCGAGCTGATGGCTTCCTGATTACCTGTAGCATATAAGAATAATAAAGAGCTCCCATCCATTGGCTAAAGTGATCCTCACAGCAATCCTGGGAAGGAGATACTATTCCCTTCATTTTACACTGGAGAAACCTGGAGCCAGGAGAGGTTAGGTGACTTAGCCAAGGTCACAAAGGATTTGCCACCTATAAACCTTCCTGTGTCCCCTTTGCAGACCTATACCGGAACCCTTTGTCCCAGGATGCCAAGCAGTATCGCATGTACACAGTCTACCATCTTCCCTCCCTGTGGCTACTTGACAGGAAAGGTAAGGAGGCTTCTTGAAGGAGACCTTAGCAAGCCATCACAAAGCCCTTTGAGAATACGATTTCATGTAGTCCTCACAACAATCCTAGGAGGCAGGTGCTATTATCATCCCCATCTTACAGAGAAGGAGACAGCAGCTGATTGAGATGAAGTGACTTGCTCAGGGCCACACAGCCAGGAGGCATCTGAGGTTAGATTGGAACTCAGGTCTTCCAAGTCTGAATCTCTGTGCCCTGTGGGCTTCCTAGATGCGATTTTCATTAAAGTCCTCCTCCCATGCCTCCAAGTGCCTAGCCATGACTGCAGGGTCTACAAGGTGATGCCTGAAGAGAACCAGTTCTGCTGAGTTCTGCCAGAGGGGGCCGGCATTGGGTATGCCCCATAAAGGTGCCCTACAAATATCACTTCATGTGATTCTCACAACATCCCTGGGAAGTTTTGTTGTCATGTCTGACTCTCCACGACCCCATCTGGAGTTTCCTTGCCAAAGATACTGGAGAGGTTTGCCATTTTCTTCTCTTGCTTTTTTTGCAGATGAGGAAACTGAGGCAGGCAGGTTTAAATGACTTGCCCAGAGTCACACAGATAGGAAGTGTCTGAGGCCAGATTTGAACATGCAGATGAGTCTTCCTGACTCCAGGCCCTGGCAGTCTACCCACTTCACCACCTAACTGCCCTCCCGGGAAGCAGGTACTACAATTATTCCCATTTTACAGCTGAGGAGACTGAGGCAGGCAGAGATGGAGCTACTCGCCTAAGAGACACACCAGCTAGTGAGTGTCTGAGGTGTAATGGCCAGAACGCTGAACTTTAAGTCAGCAAGCCTTGTGTTCAAATCCTGCCACCTTCCTGACCTTGAGTAAGTGTCTTCCCCTATAAGAGGAGCTAGCAGTAAATGCTGACTTTGGTGGGAAAGGGAGGCAGTGGTTAGTCTGACCCTTGAGACCCAAAATTAGACTGAAATGAAGCCCTCCTGCGCGGTGCTGCAGTCAGCCAAAGGAAGCTGCTTAGCCGGGGATTGGAAAGGCTAGGCAGTGAGGATCCAGCTGTGATGGTGGCTCCCTCCCCACTCCCAACCCCATCCCCACCCCCAGACTCCCAGCGGAGCTGCACCATTGAGGGGCATCCACCAAGTCTGAAGACTGCCGATAGACCACTGAGCGCTGAGGTTGGTAGACCCGAGTTCAAATCCTACCCCAGACCCTTATTAGCCCTGTAGCCTAGGCAAGTCACCCTCAGTTTCCTCATCTGTAAACCGGGGATGTTAGCAGCACCTGCCTCACAGGACTATTGCAAAGATGGGATAAGTTACGTGTCTATGTATGTGTGCGTTCAGTGCTTTGTGAACCTTAAACCTCCCAGGGGTTAGAAATGGTAACTGCCATCATTATTTAAGCCCCAGAGCCGGGGCAATCAGGAACCTACCAAGAGTGGGAGCCTCAGCTTCTGACCAGCCAAGGCTCAGGGAAAGCTTCCCTTCCTTTAGGGGAAAAGCAGCCTCACCTGCTCCATGGCGCAGCTGCTCCACCCAGCGAGGTGGGGTCTCTCCCCAGTCAAAGCCGAGGATGCCATAAGTGGATGGGCTTCGATCAAGGATAGAGGGTGGAGAGGGAGGTAAGGGAGAAGATTTGGCAGGGAGTCTAAGAGTAGTCACTGCGTGGGAGGAGCTTTTACTCCTCCCTCCAGGGGCTCGGGGCGTATGTAAGTCAATCTCGTCATTGAACTACGAGCATTTATTAAATGCCTACAACATGCCTGACCCACCATGCTAGGTCGTGGTGACCACGGATTCAGAGAAGGAAACAATCCCCATTCACAAGAAGCTTATGAACCACCAGTAAGTGAATGAGTGAGAAAGGGAATTAATGAAATGAATGGTAAATGAATGGATGGGTAAAGAAACCAAGTATACCCTAGATAGAAATCCAGGCAGCGTCTAGTTGTGCGTGGAGCACAGGGCACTAGTCTGCAGGCAGGAAGACTCACCTTCCTGAGTTCAGATCTGGCCTCAGACACTAGTTGTGTGACTTTGGGCAAGTCACTTCACCCTGTTTGCCTCAGTTTCCTCCATTGTAAAATGAACTGGAGAAGGAAATGGCAAACTGCTCAGCATCTCTGCCAAGAAAAATACCAAACCAAATGGGGCCACGAAGAGTGGGATAGGACTGGACAACAAGAAATTCTAGACCCTTTGAATTATAGGCTGATCGGATAGAGCTCACATGGGTCAAACCTTTCATGTTACACATACAGGGATTTAAGCAAATTCCATACTTTAATGAAAAAAAGCAAAGCTCCAGGTAAGCTCCAGGAGAAAGGTCCCCCTGCTTGTCTTTCCTCTGTTCACACAGAGAGCCCTAACCATGAATGCTGCTGCTTCTATTTTTACTGATAACACACACAAAGATTCCTCCAAACAATTTCATTTTTCCCTCCTCAAATCACTTAATTTGAAAAGCTGGTGATGCTGGAAGTGTTCCCTGCATTTATTCAAAACTCTCAAATACCTTAAAATTTGCTTTACTGGGTTTTTTTTATCCTAAATTTTATCTAAACTTTATGGAGAGTTTCACATTTGAAAATGTAATAAGAATGGAAGAGGATGAACTTCTTTTTGCTCAGTTGCAGCCTGATCAGAGCATCTTCTAACCAGTGGGTGCATTATTGCATTGGGATTTAATGCCAGTGTAGTGATGCTAAAGCATTTGTAAATTGTCATTCGTGATTTAAAAAAAAAATATATATATATATATAAATGTTAAATTATATATATATATATATGCATGCACATGTATTTGTGTAAATATATGTAAGAAAACATATGAATAGAAATCTCTATTTTACCGACATACGTGTATATATATGTATATGTATATCACATTTCTCTAGCACTTCAGGGTTTGCATGATTATTGTATTATTGTGTTAATGTATCAGTTCCTTGATCTTTTCACTGTTACTGTGAGCTGGTTGGTATTACTGTTATTACATTTGACAGAGGAAGCTGGGGCTGACAGAGGCTAAGTGACTTCCTCAGGATCACATAGCTAGATGGTGTCTTGGGCTGGATTAGAACTCAGGTCTTCTGGATTCCATGTCAGTGTTCACTCCATGTACTGACCCACCTCACTGCCTCAGTGACTGAAATCCATTTAGAAAATGGATTTTTTTCTGTCAAGTTAAAAAATGTAACTGTGGATTGGGTCATTCAGTAGGAGATAATTTTTTTATTTCTATTTTTTAGAAATTACAGTAGATGAAAGAAAAATGGCCATACATATGTTTAACCATGAAAGATCTCAGATTCTTCAGTCAATAGCATTTGGAAGAAAAGTGGATAAGACGCTGTGTGTGATACCCTACAAGCCCCGCCCAACGGTGGCCTCAGGTACCTGGGGGAGGGAGAGGGGCCCTTGAGCTCCTCAGTAAAAGCCTTTCCATCCCTCTTTGCCCAAAGAGATGTTGCTGCAGAGGGAAAAGGAGGGTTTTCCTCATCCTGGCTTCTCTAGTGTAACAGTGGTAGATTGCCACTCAACAGGCCACAAGCATTTATCAGGCACCAGTGATATGCCTAGCACCGTGTGGAACCTTTCATTCAGGAATTCAGAAGAACTCACATCACTCCATGTCCCATCAAGACATGGGCCCAAGAAAGATGGGCCAGGCCAGGCCAGGAGAACTAAGACTTCTGAATCACACTGAGCAGAAAGGGGGATACAAAGGTCCATGGGTAATAATCACTAGCATTTAAAAAAGGCTTTAAGTTTACAAAACACTTCAGAAATATTATCTTACTTTATTCAGACGATAACCTTGGGAGGTAGATGCTGTTAGTACCCCCTTTTACAGTTGAGAAAACTGAGGCAGACAGATTAGGTGACTTATCCAGGATCACTGAGCTAATAAGTATCTGAGACTGGATTTGAACTCAGGTCTTCTTGACTTCAGACCTTCCACTCTGTCCACTGTGCCAGTGAGGGCAAGAAAAGAAGGGTGTCAATTTAAACAGGAGAGGGCGGGCAGAGATGTAAAAGTTTAATTAAGTCTTGGTTCTAGGACTGGAGGTGGATCTGGATAACTGGAGGAGAGATTCAGAATTTCACCCAAGGTCACACAGTAGAGTGAAGACTTGAGCTTCCTATAACTCCAGATTCTCTTTCAAGTCAGAGGCTGCAGGGGGGTCCAGAAGAATGGAGATGTTGAGAATGCTGTTAGATTTGACAACAAATAAATCCTGAGCCTTGGAGGGGGGCAGGCCAGTTAAATGTTCAGGTCAGAGAAAGTCAGATTATTTCAAGGGATGACTGAGAACTGAGTGGAGAAGAAAACATGGAGTTCAGCCATGTGGAGAGCTTTCTAGCAGCTTGGCTGAGAAAGGGAGGAGGGCTATAGGCTGGTAGGCTGAAAAGATGGTGGGTGGAAGGGAAGGTTTTCAAAGATGGGGGAGAACTGAGCATATGTGAAGTCAGCAAGGAAGGCATTGGTGGATAAGGAGAGACTAAATATTGGGCGAAGCTTCTGGAGATGACAGCAGAGGATAGGAGTAGGGCACAGGAAGGGATTTAACAGAAGAAGCAGCATCCTCTTACTCAAGAGACTGGAGCAAAGGAGAGAGTGAAGGGTGGTTTGGAGAGTGGAGCTAGGAAAAGGAGGAGCACTGCTTTTGCCCAGGGAAGTATGGGGCAGGTCCTGTGTTAAGACAGTGTGGAAAGCTTGAGAAGAGATTTGGGACAGGTCCAGTGGGGAATGTGATAGAACCAGAGGAGCATCATGGTGGTGGGGGCCTCCAGGAAACTGGATAACACTTTTGTAGCATATTCAGGATGATTATAGGATTTCCTTCAGGGCATGGAGGGGCTGAGGTGGGGAAGGCAGATGGTGGGAGTGATTCAGGGCTGGGGTCTGGAAAGGGACAATGGGGTCAGGCATTTCAGAGTCATCCATAGTGGAAAGTTGAACTGACTCTGAATGGAAGAAGAGTGAGACCAGAACAGAGATGGCCTGGGAAAGCAGATGGTGGAAAGATTGGAGACGGGGGTGAGGACAGAGAAGGGATTGCTAAATCCATTGAGGGATGAGGCTTGGAGAGAACCATTGGGCAGTTGGTTATGGTCAGATGGAGGAATTTCAGATGGTGAAAGTGAGAATGTTTTGAATGATGACCTTGGGATCATGAGTGTCCAGATCCTTGGCTGAGGTGCAGTGAAGGTCCAGCTAGAGGCAGCCAGAGTGTTTGAGGAGGCATTGGCATATATCAATAGAAGGTTCTCACCACCCCCAATACAGTGCTTGGCACAGGTGAGGTTAATCAAGGTTCATCCATCCATCCATCCATCCATCCATCCATCCATCCATCTATCCCTCCACCCATCCATTCATTCATTCACATTCATTCATTCATTTGAAGTCCTGTATATAAAGACTAGTGTTTTAGGGTCAAGAGGAATACTAACTCCTCGGGCCAAGAAGGGAAGACTATTTACTAGTTGGTTTTAGATGAGGGATAAATATTTTTATATGTAGCACAGATGTTTGGAAAAGACTAATTTTAAATCTCTTGCCATTTTAGAAGGAATATGGTCTACAAAATTCCGCAAGTAAGTACCAGCTTCACCTTCACGTTTAGTGGGAGTTCAGTGGGCTTTTAGAGACGCTTTGCTGACATTTTTCTGGTTTGTAGCATTTGGAAACATTTTTCAGGTCATTCTGGACAATTTGTGCTTTTTGACAATTTTTTTGTCAAATCCCTATAGATTTTAAATATGCAGTGTGTGTGTATGTGTGTGTGTGTGCATGTGTGTGCACATGCTAGAGATGTTATTTTTATGAACTAACTCTATTATCCCAGAGCTACACCTGTTCTAAAATATAGAGTCTTAGAAAGGTGCCTGGGTCCTGAGAGCAGGGAAGTAACTTACCCAAAGTGACTCAAACTTTAGTCTTCCTGATGACAGTTGTCAAATCATTATACCACATCAGCTCATAAAATGTACCAACTTTCCTGTTTTATCCTATCTTCTCTTTGTTCAATTTTCCTTATCTGTCCTAGTCACTTATTTTTCTTCTCATTTTAAAAATTATTTGTATATATTTAAGATATTAGGATATTAATCTGCCTGCAATATAAAATGGTGTATGGTAGAAGATCTAATCCCATTTTCTAATATAATACTGACTCGTTTTCCCAGAGTTTCTATTGAACAATAGTTCCCTTCCATAGTGTTTTTATAATCTTGCAATGAATATTAATCTATAAAATATGCTTTTGATTCTAATCTAGATGATCTATACTGTCCCACTGACATTTTTGAAAATTAATTTCATATTTAGTACCATATAGTTGTGACCATCTCCATTTTTATAGCACAACGTGGCCTAGGACAGGAGCGTCAGACACGTAGGATCCCTTCTGGCCATATACTTACCTAGAAAGTCATGTCTGTGCATTGTCTGTGCTCTACGGTATGTTTATTAGTCTTGTTAAATATTTCCCATTTACATTTTAATCTGGTTCAGACAACCAGGAGAGGGCCACAGTGTCTGACACCTCCCACTATTAACAATTCATCTTCCTCCCTGATTCCCCCTTGATATTTATGTCATTTGTTTTTCAATACAAATATTATCATTCCATTGTTTTTAGTGTTAGTTTTGCAAAATTACCATTGACATTTAATCCACGTATTATTAAACCTAGGGGTTATTTTAGATTCCATCCCCACTTTTACTAGGTGGGCATCACCTAATCATGTCCATTGGGTTTCCTGGGTTTTTTTCCCCTCTTTATTCCAATTCAGTTCTTGATAGTTGTATTTTTGTAGGTGTTGTGTAGGTCTTGGTTTGTAAATGCCCAAATATTTGAGTCATTTCTGAAAGTATTTATTTTTTTATTGAAATCACAGACACATGACCTCAACTAGGCAGAAAAAACCTGTTGTTTTCCTGGGATAATGTCATTATTTAGACTTAGACATTTTCAGGGTTTTAATGCAATTATTAGAATTTTAAATGACAGGAGTATTTGTTTCACTTAAAAAAAAATAACTCAACTCTTCCTGACTCCAAATTCAGGCCCCTATCCATTCTGTCACCTCGCTTCCTTAGTGACAATCATAAAGTCAGCTGCACCAACAGGACTCACAGGCACCCTGGGGATTCTCTCCAGTTGGTCAGCCCTGAAGGGCCCTTGGCTGCATCCCTCTGGTTGTAAGGTGGGGCCAGGCACCTGTACAGGTTCTGACAACTTGGCCCAACCTTCTGGAGCTTCCCAGAGGCTTTGGGTGAGAGCCCTACCTCTTGGCATTCATGGGGGGTGGGGGGTGGTGCATTTCTGCATACACCTTCACAGGTCTGTGAATGTGGCCCAGGCTTTCTCAGAATGTTAGTGCTGGAAGCAGCCTTCAAATCCATCTAGATGGTCCAGACCCCTCTGGCATCATCTTGCCAATGTCACAACCAGTAAGTGGCAGAGCCGATTGCTCCCTTGTCTTCGTAAGTTTTCATCATCCTGTTCTGCATGAAAGCTAAGATTAATGCAGTCAGACACACAGACATTGATTTTAAATATGAATCAAATGTAATAGAGAAGCGATGTGATGTGACTTGATGGAAAGAGCTCAAGATTTTGAGTAAGGAGCCTTGGGTTCAAATCTCAGCTCTGGTACTTACTGCCATGTGACCCTGGCCAGTTCTCCTTGCTTGCCTTTGCCTCAGTTTCTGTAAAACAGGGGTCTTGGACTCGATGGCCCTTTGAGGACCCTCCCAGATCTATGACTCTGATCCTGTGATTTTAAACAGGAACCTAATAGGTATCACAAAGCAAAGCAGAAAGAGCCTTGGCCTTGGAGTTAGGGGACCTGGGTTCGAAATCCACGCTGTGATCTTCAAGCCAAAAACTTCACCCCTGTGAGATGTGGTTCTTTATCAGTAACACGGAGGCTTGGACAAGGCCGCCTCAAAAGCGCCTTGTAGCTCCAAATCTATGGTCTCTGAAAGCAGAAACTTTTAACAACTGAGCTCCAAATATGGGCCCAATCCAATTGCAGAATTTAGAATAAACAAGGTATGTTATTAGCATAAAAATGACTGGGAGTCACACGAAAGCTACTTGGTCATTATCTCAGGGGGGCCAGGAGAGGCGGGAAATACCCTTAGATACCTTATGTACTTGAGGACAAGGATTGGCACCTACTGGGTTCTTAATGTCAGCTGAACGAATTTCTAATTTTCCATAAGAGAACATTTATTAGGAGCAGATTGGTGGTGGGTTTTTCTTCCTAACAGAATATACACACACATATATATATTTTTTCCTCTTAAGGAACTTGTTTCACAACAAAGATGATGCTGTTTTTGTGAGGTCAATGAAGAGGTCTGTGACCCAGTATAACTTTGTGGATTGGAACACTGTCCCTACCAGAATCGAGCGGCATTGTGAGAGCAAAGCTGAGAAACCGGTTGAGTGGGCAACAGTCAGGATCAGATAAGGGCTGGGCACTTTCCCCAGAGCTCTAAGGTGGGGAGATGTTTCTGTCCAGCTCCTCCATGAGAATGGTGTTCAGAAATTACACTTATTTAACATTGGATGCAGATTGTTAGTGTGTGTTGTATGCAAATTCCTGTCTGGGACACTGTGGTAAGTGGGTATGAGCCAAAGTCAGGTAGTCCTTGCCTAGCCCCAAGGAGCTTACAGTCTTTAGTTCTTAATCTACAGTCCTGTGAGGCTGGGGTTTTTTCAACATGCTTGAAGTTAAGGCTAAGGAAAGAAATGTGGCCCTGGATGACGGGAGAATTTTTGGCCAAGGTAAGGAAGCCAGTCAAAGACTCTGCAGGGGTAGAGAAGGTACCATCTGTGCTTCCAAGCATTTGCCTAGACCAAAGTCAGGATCATAGGAAGATCAGATGTTCCAGACATTGATAGAGACAGGACCACAGGCTAACAGACTTAGGGATGGAAGGGGCCTTAGAAGCCAACAGATCCAGTCTCTGCATTTTACAAATGGGGAAACTGAGCCTCAGAGGCAAGGAGCAATGTGCCCAGGGTCACAGGCTAGCATCAGATGTGGGCTCTGGACCGAGGCCTTCCTGACTCCGGGTTCGGTTCTCTCTCCACTAAATCACCTTGCTGCTTCGAGGCTGATGCCCACAGTCAGATAGTCAGATGCGGGGGGGCTCGTTCCAGTCGGTCACTTGGGAGCAGCCACTCATAGGGGAGGGTTATAGCTGCTATCCAAGAAGACATCTTTTAAGAACCTCATATAAATGCGTTTTGGAAAGCAAGCCTGTTATTCACCTTGATTATAAGTGTGGGCAGGGCTCCCTTCAGCTGCCTCCCAGAAGATATTTTTTCTTAAATTCAGAAACCTAGACTTCAGATCCTGTCACTCTTTCCTAGAAGGACCTGAACTTGGATTTAGGGGGCTGGTCAGAGCCCTCCATTTGCATCCCCCAAAGCCCAGAGGTCTAGATGCTAAGTAAAGGCTAATAGTAGACCTTGGGCTACTCTCATTCATTTAGAAGGGGGAGGATGATGACTTTGAACTAATTTGTTTCACTGGAAAATCACCCTGGGATGTCACTGGTCCACTTCAAGAATGAAGGACGAACATTTGCTATTTGCTAGCTCTATACATGGCACTGCTCAAGGATCCTGGGGCTTGGTTGTATCAAGGGTGGTACATACCACAGGATCTCAAGACTTGGAAGGGAACTCGAGTGTTCTGTTTACAACACCCCTTCCCATGCAGGCTCTTCTGGAGGACCTCCAAGCGAGGATGAAGTTCACCTCCTCTCTAGATGGCCCCTCCTACCCTGGGGCAGCTCTCTTAGGATGTTTGCTGTCAGAAATCTGCTTCACTGTAGCTTCCTCCCACTGGTCCTGGGTCTGACTTTGGGGCCAAATAGGACAGATCTGCTGCCTCCTCCATGTGATAGTTCCCCCCAACACCCCCTAACCCCTCTTTCTCAAAACTAAACATCCTTAATTCTTCTAATGGTCACACATCACAGACTTGAGGTCCATCACCACCCCCTCCAGACACTCCCTAGTTTAGAGCAATTAGAAGCTTGGGGCAACCCCTGAAGGGCAGTTTCAGCACCTCAGGGGGTAGGGAAGTCAGAGGAGGGACTCTAGGGTAACAGGAAGCTTAAAGTGAGGCCAC
>JAQQSW010015613.1:0-11849 GCA_028646575.1 Pseudocheirus occidentalis | reverse complement strand
AACAAAGCATTTCCCAATTGATAAGTGGTCAAAGGATATGAACGGGCAGTTTACAGAGGTAGAAATTAAAGATATATTTAAGCACATGGAAGAATGCTCTAAATCACTATTGATTCATGAAATGCAAATCAAAACAACTTTGAGGTACCACATTTCACCAGTCAGATTGGCTAAGATGACAAAACAGGAAAATGACAAGTGCTGGAGAGGATGTGGAAAAATTGGAACTCTAATGCATTGTTGGTGGAGCTGTGAACTGATATAACCATTCTGGAGGGCAATCTGGAACTATGCCCAAAGGGCTATAAATAATTGCATACCCTTTGACCCGGTAATACCACCTTTGGGGTTATATCCCAAACAGATTATAGAAGTGGGAAAAGGTCCCATATGTACAAAAATATTTGTTGCAGCTCTCTTTGTGGTGGCAAAAAACTGGAAATTTAAGGGATGCCCAACAATTGGGGAATGGCTGAACAAGTTATGGTCTATGAATGTGATGGAATATTATTGTGCAATAAGAAATGGGAA
This sequence comes from Pseudocheirus occidentalis, assembly GCA_028646575.1. Lineage (NCBI taxonomy): Eukaryota > Metazoa > Chordata > Mammalia > Diprotodontia > Pseudocheiridae > Pseudocheirus > Pseudocheirus occidentalis. The sequence goes on along the minus strand of JAQQSW010015613.1, from coordinate 11,318 downwards.
GGAGATGGACTTCATAATTATCTGGAGAGGCTTATATGAATTGATGCTAAATGAGAGGAGCAGAACCAGGAGAAATTTGTTCACAATCACAGATACATCATATGTGTGATCACCACCTTTGAAAAACTGGTCTCCTCTCAGCAACACATAATTAAAAGACAACTCTACAAGTCTCAGGACGGAAGGAGATTTCTACATTCAGAGAAAGATCCAGAAGGACCAGAGGTTAAACGCAGAATGAAGCAATGCATGCTATCACTCTTTTCAATGTTTAGTTTCTATTTCTCTTTTCTCATTGTTCACCCCATTGGCTATAACACCTATTCAAACAGACTATCATACAATGTGATAGAGTTTGCAGATCCTATACATGATTGTATGCCAGCATGGCCGGGTGGGAGGTGGGGAGGAAGGGGAGAAAAATCTGAAACTCAAGTGATTCCGGAACTGAATATTGTAAACTAAAAGTAAACAAACAAGCCAATAAGAATGCAAATTTAAAAAAAGGAAAAAATACCAACAAAGGGGGAAAAAGACTATAGGTAACTGAATATCAAAGTAAATTGGTTATGAGATAAATAAGCAAAACAAAAATTGCTTATACTTGGATTCTGATTCCCTTGCTTTATAACTTGGAAGATGGGGAGTGATTTTTTTTTGGTAAATATTTACTTTACTATTTTTAAAACAAACAAAAAAATTCAAATAATTTTTCATAGTACATGTAGCCAGGCATAGTGGTATACAACTATGCTCATAGCTATTGGGCAGCCTGAGACTGGAGGCTCTTGTGCACTCCAGAGTTGTGGCGGGCTATGCTGATCAAGTTTCATATTAATGTGGTTGGCCCTGGGTTTGGTTAGGACAAGGAACTACTGGGTAGCCTATGAGGGGAGAATTGTCCAGGGAGAGAGATGGATCAGTGTCAGAGGTAGACTAGATCAGGGTGAAAGCTCCTGCCAATTAGTGGTGAAATTGGGTCCATGAGTGTCCCCTGTACTTTCTAGCTAAGGTGAGATGGGGAAATCCAGTCACATCTTTTTTGAAAAAATGTATTTTTCAAAATTATGTATAAGTTCTGCTTCACTGATTCTCAAGAGTCTTTGAAGAAAGGCAAAAATTAGGGTGTGTATATATTAAGGAGCAAGAATTTCTCATACCTCTTCAGTGAGAATTTCACAAGAGAATTAAAGGACTCTTAATGACATGTGTAACAACCCCCCACAACAACTGGACCACAGGCATATTTCTTTGCCCTGCCCTTCTTGGCCTACGTCATACCAGCTGCCTTTGACCCATATAAGTAATTCCTTAAGATCTTTAAAAGAGATTGCAGCTGCTCCTCAACAACCTTCATCAGACCAACAGATTTGACCTAAGGACTTGGAAAAGCCAAAGACAAGAGGTAGGATTAGGATCCTTTTGACAAAAGGAAAAAGGGAGTGAGAATTCTTCTGAGTCTGTGGTTGTCTCTTAAGAGTCTTGTTAGTTTAAAAAAAAATTGAGGAAAATGGCCATGCTGAGAAACCATCACTCATCTGGATTACCTGATTTAGTCAGTTTAAGACACATATTTTTTTTGAGAAGAGAAAATGAGTGAGAAGACCTGAGGTCTAGTGCTGGAAAGAAGCTTAGAAATCATTTGTTCTAATCTCCTTTATTTTACAGATAAGGAAACTGAGGTATGAGGAAGTCAAGCCACTTGTCTAACATTAATCACACAGGTAGTATGGAAAAAGTAAATTTTTTTCTACTTTTAAAATTTAAAAGCTTAGATTCAATACTTAAAAAGGGGTGAGATGAGGTAAGGTGCAATCTCACTTCTTTTTGGGAGGCCCTAAAATCATTCTGCATCTTTCTTCAAAAAACTGATCGAACACACAGAAATTTCCCCCACACACAGCAGATTATTTATAGCAGTGTATTTTCTGGTAGCAAAGAACTGGAGACATAGTAAATGCCCACAGATTGAGAAAATGGCTAAACAAATTATGATATATGGATTATTACCAGGTTGTATGAAATGATGAATTCCAAGAAGCATGGAAAAGCATGAACTGATGCAAAGTGAAGTAAGCAGAATCAATAACACAATATGGACAATTACCACAATATACTAAATAGACTAGTTACCACAAAGCAAACAAAAATGAACATCACCCATTAGTTCTAATTTTTCTTTAGATTGTGACTAATATGAAAATGTTTAATATGAATGTGAAGTAGAGCCTATGCCATATTGCACACTGTCTTGGGGAGCAGGAAGGAAAGGGGAAGAAAATTTGAAATTCAAAATCTTATGGAAGTGAATGTTGAAAACTAAAAATAAATTAATTAAAAAAAAGAATATCACAAAATTACAAACAACAAGTTTGGCTCCAAGAGGAGAGATGAGGAGACACCTCTCCTAATTCCTTTGCAGAAACTGGGGTCCATGAGTGTGAAACATTGTATACAACATTAAATTTTTTCAATGAATTCATTAGTTTTGCTGAATTTTTGTTCCCTTTTTTTCTTAAAAAAAATTTTTACTATAAGGAAAATATAAAATTATATATGTAATATATAATATGATATATTATACATAATATATAATTATAATTTACTGTACAAATATATATAATTATAAATATAGTAATATATGCTATAGTACTATACTATAAGGATTATGTATATATTCCTTATAGAAAAGGAATGGATGTGAAAGGAAAGGATCTCTAGGATAGGGAGGGGAAGTTATGGGCACAGAAATTCAGGTAATACAAAAACAAAAATCTACTTTATAAAAAAAATTAAAGTAAGGCTGTGCCTCTGGGCAAACCATCCCATTTTGTATTTCATCCATTGGAATGATCTTAAGCCATCTCACTTCCTTTTTCTCTTATTATCGCAAAGAACTGCCAAGAATTCATTTTGAATGAAAGCCTTGAACTCAGAGTTAGACTAGCTCATAAGTCTTTTACTTAAATGACTTTCAGATTCTTGACATCTCACTTAAAACCTGGTCCTTTCCCTGCCCCCCCTCTTCCAGATGAGGCTGCTTACGTAAGCCTTGGATTGCTAAACAATATTGCATTTCCCTAAGAGATGCCACACCAGTATCTTCACAGACTGCATCTCAGACCCTGCCTCCTCCCAGATGCTAACAGAGTGTCTTCTGAACTGAAAATTTCACTCCTGAAAAATCAGTCTTATGATATATATTATTTCCACTTTACTTTTATTTAGAAATACTGGAACTTGAGTGGTAAAGACTGACAATGCAAACAGAAACTTCCTTGGGTTCATCTAAAGCTTGGTATTTAAGACTCTTAGGCAACAGACTAGAAGAGTAGAACTCCTTGGGATGTCCAGCATTAACCAGGAGCACTTATTGGTCTTTATCACTTCACTGGCCTTAATGCCTTCATGGCATGGGTTTTTAAGGGGCTTCACTAAATGTACAGACCTTCCAGCTTCCAGAACTTTCTTTTTTATTCATTATTTATAATGTGTTATGGGAGGGACTGACACGCTGGCTGTGTGACCCTGAGCTACCCTTGACCTCTGTGTCCTAGAAAATCAAGACTGTAAATCATAAAGCAATTGTCTATCTGTATTGGTAGAATTCCCTACCAATGAAATCATAGATCTAGACCAGTGGTTCTCAACCTTCCTAATTCTGGGAACCTTTAATTCTCGTATGTGGGTGTATCTGCATGTAGGCAGACCTGTCTGGAGGTGGTAGAGGAGCGGTGTCTCAATTCCTAAGACCATTGGAAATGTTTTCCAGTGGTCTTAGGCGACTCCTGTGAAAGGGTCATTCAAGCCCCAAAGAGGTCGTGACCCACAGGTCGAGAACCACTGATCTAGACCTTTTCCCTACCTCCTACCTCCCCCCCCACAATTATGACATTCGGGCATTGTTCAGTTGTGTCTGACTGTCTGTGACCATATCTGGGGTTTTCTTGGCAAAGATACTGCAGTGGTTTGCCATTTCCTTCTCTAGCTCATTTTATAGATGAAGGACTAAGGCAAACAGGTAAAGGACTTGCCCAGGATCACATAGCTGGTAAATATCTGAGGCCAGATTTGAACTCAAGAAGGTGAGTCTTCCTGACTACAGGCTCAGCACACTGTCCACTACACCACCTAGCTGCCCTAATACACAGGACAATAGGCTTTCAGGAATTCTAACTGTGAACAGAACATTGTAACAGGCACAGAAGTGCATATAAAAGGAAACAGAAAAGGTCTAGTACTCAGCATGTAGCAGTTCATGTAATAGTACATAATAGATACTTAATAAGTACTTGTTGATTGACAGGTAGTCCTTCTTCCCAAGATACAAGGATACAAGTGTTCAGCATGGTCATTCCTTCCACCAATAATACCCATCTGTAATTTGGTACACAACTTCCAGAGTTGATAAGACTAAAAAAATTCATCACTTAAGGTCAAGCTTGTGAGAGATACGTGTGTGTGTGTGTGTGTGTGTGTGTGTGTGTGTGTGTATGTTTTCTTATGGAAAGAGTTGTGTGATTTGGTCAGATGAGTCTCTGGGAAGCTGTTGAGCCCCGTGGCTTTCACAACCCAGATGCTGGTGCTTCTCTCTCTGGTAACTAACTATGAATGTATATCATGGTCAGACAACTAGAAGCCCTGTTGATCTGTTAAATTATTTTCTCCATCTGTATTTTTTGTCTACTTGTAATTTCTGTTTGTATTTTCTGAAGTTCAGGGTGCTGACATTTTCCCCCTGAACTAAGTGAATAATATAAATACATATGTTTGATTAAAGTAAGATTGTTAACCCCTTTTGAGTTACTTTCCTTTAGAAAAGCAGATCAAAGAACCTGTGCTGGCAGCCACCTGGGGTATGCTAGGGTGCTTGCTGTTACAGTTTCCCATCTCCAGATCATGATGAGGCATCCATCAGGACTTTTGTTAACATGAGGGGACATGGAGAAGTGAGATGTAAAAGATGGGGTAACTTAAAACTTGCCCCCAACATATTAATAAGTACAAGTTAATATATTACAAGTGCTGAAGGCATCAGAAGTAGATGGTTGGTATTACTTAGTTAAAACTTTCCAAAGGAAATACATTTCAAGATAGATTTTGAAAAAGTTAGTTGGGGGCATAGATCGGTGAAAAGGAACAGGAAAATCTTTTTTTTTTTTTGGAAGGGGGAAGGCAGGGCAATTGGGATTAAGTGACTTGCCCAAGGTCAGACAGCTAGTATTAAGTGTCTGACGCCGAATTTGAATTCATGTCCTCCTGACTCCAGGGCTGCTCCTCTATTCACTGCACCACCTAGCTGCCGCAAGAAAATTTCTTGATAAGGAGAATGGTGTATGGAAAGAGCAAGCTGGTATGAAAGATGGCAAACAGATTGGTTTGAGTAAAGATAAAACAATAAGCTATCCTCTCATCTAAAATGCATTTTCTCCTTATCTCTAAATTAGAAGCTTGCTTCAAAGCCCAGTTCAGGCTCTACTTCCTACCCAAGGCCTTTTTCGGGTGCCCCCAGTTATTAGCACTCTTTCCCTCTGGAAATTATCTTGTATATATTCTGTGTTTGCTTAGGTGCATACATATTATTCCTGCCCCACATTGTCAGTAAAATGCAAACTTCTGGAGGGCAGGAACTATTTTATCATCATTGTATCCCCAGTGTCTTAGGCAGTTAATCAAAGGTTACTGAATTGAGTTGAAAATGAGGTTGATAAGATGGAGTAGATTGATTGGTAAACAGGCTTTAAAGGTCAAACTGAGGAGTCTGTATTTTACATAGAGATCCATGGCAGCTGCTGGAGGTTCTGAAGTAGGGTTAAAACTTGATTATAATATTACCTGAAGATGATTTCAGGTTCTATGCGTAAAAGATAATGTAAAGGATTACTTCACTTATTGTGTGTGTAGTCTCAGTGCCTGGCCCATAGTAGGTACTTGATAAGCATTTGTTAACTGCTGGATGGGAGCCAGGAGACCAACTGGTAGCCAGCTACTATAACCCAGGCATGAAGTGATAAGGAACTACAAGTACAGTTGGCTTCGGAAGCAGAAAGGGTAGTGCTACAGAATGAAAACTGGCAGGACATGGTGGTTTACTGGATGGGAGTAGGGTAGGATAAGGGTAGGAGATAAAAGGTTTGGAAAAAGAGAGAGGGAAATTGAAAGCAATGCCAAGGTTTTGGGACTAGGAGACTGAGGGGGTCACTGGAAGTGATGAGAAAATTGAGGATAGTCTGACTAGGTGAAAAGATGGCATCCTTTCATATTTTAGGGCCCCATGAGAATACCTGTACACTAGCTGTCAAATGCTCAAAACCCAGAAACAACATCAATAAATACAACATCAGTTCTGTGTTTGTAATTAATCATTTAAATCAGTGAGGAAAAATAATACTATCAACTCAATCATCTGCCAGGACTGGGAAGTAACACAATGTCAAATGCTCTGGAATTCACTCATTGCTGATATATATATATATATATATATATATATATATATATATATATATACTCTAGAGACGGTTCAATTCTAAGGGCCTAGGGTATGGAAAAAAAAAAGATTTATAACATAATGTCCAACAGCACAGCTGGCTTGAAAACCACCCAGATTGTCTATTCTAGACCTCTGACCAGTTCCCTGTTCCCCACCCCATGCTGGAGTTATATGGTACTATTTTCTAGGCTGATGTCTCAGACTCTTAGTGCCCTTCCTTCCTATCTTAAATTTAAACTTGCATTCATTAATCTCTTTAAAAGTTATTAATATTTGTTATTTGTAATTTATTTATAATGATTATGTACTTATGTTCATACTGTCTACCCCAGGGGAGAGGAATCTGGGGCCTTGAGGCCATACATGGCTTTCTAGGTCCTTGGGTGCAGCCTTTTGACTGAGTCCAAGTTTTACTGAACAAATCCTTTTATTAAGGGGATTTATTCTGAATGTTATTGTATTTATTTAGTCAAAGGGTTGCACTTGAGAACTTAGAGGGTCACAGGTTCCCTATCCCTGACACCCCATTAAAATCTAAGAACCTAGTGAGGAGGGACTGTTTCATCCTCTGTATCTGTATCTCATGAGCCTAGCTAGTACAGTGCCCATAATATGATACGTATTTAATAAGTATTAACTGATTGATTGACTGATGCAAGGTCCAGGCTTGCCTTCCAAACCACTCTTGCCTTATCAACACATTCTACAAGTGTTGGGTAAGAAAGACTAGCACACAAGCAACTGAGTCAGAGTTGAGAAAGGGGAGACATATCCAGTCCCTGAAATGAGACCCTGTGAAGAACTTGTCCTTTTAGCTCCTGTAGGACTGATGGTCATACATGGAATAACTAACTGCCTTAACAAAAGAGATGATAAAGTGGAAGATCTGAAAGCAGAGAAGCCTTTGCTGTATGCCTGGGGAGCTCAGCTATGTAAACAATAGTAAACAAAAGAACCCAATCATTTGTCCTCTGATTATTTACAAGTCACCTCTACCTTTTGAAGTGAGGCAGAGGTCGGGGAGCACAAACATATACAGGACTGACACCAATAATGGCAGGGACAATGATGTGACCAAGTATTATTTGAGTCCACATCCTGTCCACATGGAGCCCCTGCAACCCAAGGGGGCTTACCAGATTTTCCTCTGACTTATCACTTTCTGCCTTGCATTGTCCTTATTTGTGTATGTCCTATCCTCACCGTCAGAATGCAAGCTGCTTGAGGGTAGGAATGTCATCTTTTATCTTTTATCAGAGCCTAGCTAGCAGTATACCTAGTGAGCACTTAATAAGTTTGTTGAATTGAGTTGAAATGTGAAAAGAAATGTTGGCCCCACGTTTGGTTAATGTTGACCCCATTGGCTCAGTTGATGTATTGCATTTACAATCACTTGTTATAAATACTGCTACACTGCACAAACACATTTTCCCCCAATATAACAAGCATTTTTGGAGTGTCTCCTGTGTCAGTCACTGTGCTAGGCAATGAAGATAAAAGGAAAAAACCTCTCAAAAATTATCCCTCCCCTTAAGGAGAGAAGCAACATATACATAAATAAGTAAATAAAAGATATGTAAGAAACAAATATAAAGCAACTTCAAAGAGATGGAGAAAAAAGGAATTGGGAAGATGAAAGAAGGCCTCGTGTGGTGGGCCTTGAGCTAAATCTTGAATGGAGCCAGGGATTCCAAGAAATGGAAGCGAGGAGGGAGTGCATTCCAGGCATGGGTGACAGTCAGTGTAAATGCACATAAGCAAGAGACAATGTCATATACGGGGAACAGCAAGTGAGACAGGGTGGCTGGAATGTGGAGGGGGAAAAGAAGCATAATATATAAGTATGGAAATAAAAGTTGGACACAGCAAGTTTTTAAAATATTAGAATTAAGTAGATATTTTCTCCCAAGAAGACTTTGTGTAGGAAAAAGGGGATTTGGGGGAAAAGTCTAACTAAGCCCTAGTTAACATCTTTTCTCTTTTATTGATAAAAATTTTTAATTTTAATGGTGAAGGTACTTTGTGGATGCTTCTGGATTAGACAGAGGGGCCTACAATAGATCTTCTTTAAAACAGCCTTCTGCCACCTCGTCTGGTATTTATCCAGTCTTATTATCCTGTTATAAGTTCATTTCAATTCAATCCCACACACTAGCACAGTAAGTTCTGGGGGTGATGCAAAGATTTTGTCTTCTGCCTTCATGGAGCTTACAGTCTAAGAAAAAAGGCTTTTTCTTACTTTTTTGAGTCAAAGATACATTCTTAGAATGTTTTTAAATTCATAAAATACATAGGATTACAAAGGAACCTAATTATATGCAAATAATTGCCAAAATATTAGAAGAAAAACCAAACAGGTTCACAGATACAAGTTAAGAACTCCTAGTCTCCAGAAGAGGTGGTATTCTGGGCGTGTTCTAAAGGAAACTAAGTGGATGGGGCACATATACAGAGAACTATGGCACAATATAATCCACGATTTAAAAAAAACAAACAACCATCCAAGAGACAGGAGAAAAGAACTAATGAGTCCTGAGGAAGGAAAGGTCATTCATGACTTATTCAGACATTAATCAGTTCATTCACAGGCATTATTACCAGCAAGATCTCATCACCTAATACTATTAACCCACTGTGTCCCACTAATGGCAAAGCTCTACCACCTTTAGGAAGCAACTGCCCCCCTAGGAAAAAAGAGTGAAACTGCACTTTTCTGGGGGGAATAAGGTGAGAATAGTAATGATCAGCCATCTATGCATAATGACCAGGCATCATGGAAATTCCCCTAAACTGTTTTGTGGAAACGTGTAGTTCAGTCCTAGTCTAGCATCTGAGGGAATCTAAACTTTTAATCCCTTGTCCTCTGATACCAAGGAGGTGTTCTGGTTTCTGGTCCACCCCTTGAGCCTAGCGTTATATGCAGAGGAATGAAAGGACTCCTCAATCTTGCCCCTGTAGGAATGTGGAGCATCAGCAAGTTCTGTCTTGGGATTAAAGAGAGCTCCCTTCCCTGATAGTGTAAACGAGAGATGTAAAGTGGAGACATCTGTGTCAGGCACAGCCCTGACAAGGGGCACACAGCTGACTGCATGACTCTGGTCCACTTCCTCTCCAGGACCACAGCCCCCAAGTATAAAGAACTGAGAACCAGACACAGAGCTACCATTAAGCAAATAATTACCTGTTGCTGTAGGGACCCATGAAGGGAATAACTTCTTCAAGTATAAGACAGGTATTGGTGGACCAAAGGGAACTATCTTACAAGACTGTGTTTTCATGCATGATCAAAATACCATTACGTTACTGGTCAGAATCATCTATTATTCTATTTCGTCTCTATTCCTTTCATTGTCTTAAAAAAAAATCAGACTTGTGATTTCATTTGTATGGGGATCTCAGTGAGGAAATTCTTCAGACAGCGTAGATCAATTCTTCAACTCTTGCTCTTTTTTTTTGGAGGGGGGAAGGTAGGGCAATTGGAGTTAAGTGACTTGTCCAAGATCACATGGCTAGTTTTTTTTTGTTAAGTGTCTGAGGCTGGATTTGAACTCAGGTCCTCCTGACTCCAGGACCAGTGCTCTATTCACTGTGCCACCTAGCTGCCCTAGTATTTCAACTCTTCAACTTAGGAAATTAGGTGTCACAGCGACTAGGACACTACCTTTAGAATCAAGTAGATGTGAGTTAAAATTCTGCTTCAGACACTTTTTAGTGATCTGACTCCAGATAAGTCAGAACTTCTCTGAACCTCAGTTTCCTAGTCTATAAAATGGGGACAATACTGGCATCTATTTCATAGAGTTGTTATGGGCAGCAAATCAGATAACATATGTAAAGTGTTTTGCTTCTCCCTGCCAATGAGATAAATTAAGCATCTCCTAGCCTCTGGGCATATGGACTGTGAAAGTCACTCTTGGCTCCTAGAAGAAACCAGGTGGGCACAGTCATTGTAAAACAGGGACAATTTGCGTATGTCTACTAATAGAATCTCTGATCCCTTCTTAGGGCCTTTTATCCCTTCTGGTATAATTTGCCTGGTTTCTAGTAACAGCCGGCGACTTTAGGAACAGCATATTTTTAGCTACTTCTGCATGCTAGCAAAATCAGTGTTGAAGAAAAACATACCACACAACAGGTCAAATATAGTTACAAAAATGCCCTTATAATGAATGGTTTACCCTCATTAAAGTATTTCTAAGCATGAGGCAATGTTTAGTCACAATACTTGGTTTATCAGATGATAAAATTCACTGCTACAAATGGTCTAACCAATCTTCTTTCCCAATTCTTGTTCCTATAACTGTTATTCTTATTTGATCGCTCTGCTTGGCAGACCTGGAGCAAGGGTAGAGCAAGGGTGCTTACACTGCAGAGCCACAGTCCGGATCTGATGCCTTGTAGTGGGTGATAGTAACCCAGGTTTCTCATAGAATCTGAGTTAGACCTCATTGCGGCAGCTAGGCAGTACATTGGCTAGAGCACTGGCTCTTGAGTCAGGAGGAAGTGAGCTCAAGTCCAGTCTCAGATACTAGCTGTGTGACCCTGGGCAAGTCACTTAATCCTGATTGCCTCTGGGGAAAAAAAGATGTCAGAAGTAATTTAGTCCAAACCATACCTGAACAATAATCTCACCTATAAGACACCATATGTAAGACCATTCAGCCTTTCAATCTACTGTACTTTTGCGTAGCTCTAATTTATTAAGAAGTTTCCCCTTGGGAGCGGAGCCAAGATGGCGGCGTAAAAGCAGCAAAGTACCGCAGCTCCCACACAAACACGCTAAAAAACTCATAGAATGGGACTCTAAACAGAGTTTCAAGTTCCAAAA
>JAQQSW010015612.1:0-11849 GCA_028646575.1 Pseudocheirus occidentalis | reverse complement strand
CCCCCTCTTCTTCCCTCCCTCCCTCCCTCTTGGAACCGTGAAGGAAATATTTCATGTTTTTGGTTAGAGAAAACAGATCCAAAACAAGGTCACTAGGCAATAATAAAAATAAGATAAGCAATGAATAGCAAAACATTTTTATGGTTATAGACGTCCACCCCCCAATCATACATTGATTGGGAGTAATACCAAACAAGGCAGGACTTCAGCAAATGAAAAGTAATACGACATGTTAATATGTATCTAGGTTGCATGATGGAAAGAGTTAATAGAATTCTGGATCTGCAGTCAGGAAGGCCTAAGTTCAAATCCAGCCTCAGACACTTACTGGTTATATGATTTGGGACAAATCACTTAACCTCTGATTTTTTGATAGTCTTGGAACATTTCCATGAGGATATTAACATAAATGGCAGCTTCAATTCATTCCAGCACCTTTTTTCCTCCCTGAGGGTAAATGAATGTTTGTGCCAGATTCAAATCTCACTCTTTTTATGATCCAAATTCCAGCTAATGTCAAAGGGAATTTTCTCTGGGGTCAGGGTGAAATGAGTATGGTGAAGTTGCAAAAGTGTCTCAAACAGACTTGAGTCCCTATTGTTTTACAACATGCAACCAATGTAGGAGTTTGTAATTTTTTTGAGGAAGTGAAATTTCCCCAAGTGTTTCCTTAAATATTTGAACCACCTGGGGACTCCCTATTTATCTAACAGGACTGAAAGCAGAAAATGTCAGCTGTGAAGACTCTTTGCTTTTAGCTAATATTTTAAATTTTTGACTAGCTAGTCTCATGTTTGGAGATTGCTGCTTTATCTGTGAATATATCTATGCAGAAAAAGTTAGAATGAGACAAAGGTATTCCCCTATGAGTTCCCCAGCACAAGTTCTACTTACCCCACTGTGATGTCAAAGATATTGCTTCCAACAGAGCTGGACACTGCCATATCCCCAAGTCCTTTCCTGGCCACTATGACACTGGTAATGAGGTCAGGGATAGAAGTCCCAGCAGCCAAGATGGTGAGGCCCATTATTTCTTCACTAATACCAATTGTTTCTCCAACCTACATATGATAATAATAATAGTAATAACAATTTACATCTGAATGATGTCTTATGGTTTACCTACTCATTGCCAATACTATACAGAGAAGAAAGGCCAACTATGCCCTCAGTCAGAAACTCAGTAACAAGAAAGTTTTGTGGAAAGTTGAGTTCCATGGCATAACTTGACGAGTTATAGCTAATAACTCAAAACCTATCATTTTAGATATAATCTCTCCAAGATTAGGGATGTATATCAAATGTTTCTAATGTTTGTAAGGGCAATGGAGAGATGTGGTGGGTTTGGACAGGTTACAACTCATTATAAATAAGCAATTACTAAGAAAAACAGCATAAATGATGTAACTGAAAACATGTATAAGGAACAATGATGGACTGATCATGTATTGAGAATGACAGCCTGTGTCCTCCATTGATATTCTAGTGATGCCAGGAGGAAATGAAGAAAAGTCCCATCACATCAGGCCGTGAACTTATGAAAGAACATGGGCAAGAGGCACAAAGGATAGAAAGGAATGGAAGAGTTGGAATTTTACATAATTTGAAAGAATGCTCTATAATGAAACGTTTAATAACTGCTTCTCCACCTCCATGTTCCCTGCAAAAAATACCCACAACACACTTTTCAATGTAATCTGCCTTACTGACATTTTCCCATCACTTTTTAAAGTTTAGACAATCAACAACAACAGCAAAAAAAACCCCAATAGTGCTTTCTGAAAATTTAACAATCTGCTGTCCTGAGCTACCATGAATTGGCTCCAGCACACTCTTGGAATACTCCCATTGATTAGATCACAGATCCATTTGAATACTGAGCATTTTATGGTTTATGATGCACATATTGCAAAGCAAAATATACCTCATCTCACTTGATTCTCACAGAAACTCTGTGGAGTAATCAGCGTAACAATTACTACCCCAATTTTCCAAGGGAAGACATAGATCTGCCCACCAAATTATATGAGAATTGAGAATATTCCAAATTAAGGTAGGACGACACTAAGTGAAACACAATTGAGTATATTAATAATTATGTTGTTCATAGTGAGGTGTGGAAATAGACTTTCTGGCTCAGGTTTCTTGTTGCCACTATGCTGAGAGAGAGACTGTGGTGCAAAAGGAGTTCTGGCTCAGACTTTTTTTTTTTGTCACCACTAAGATAAAAAGACTGCCCCAGTCTTTATTTTGTGTTTCTAGACATTGTTCTTGAAAGTTGGAGGGTCACAGTAATTGCAGAATCAAGACTGGGAAAGAAGCCAGGGCTCTTGTGTTGACCAGCTGGAAGATATCCTTCTCTTTTACCTTCTGCTCCTTGTTTCCAGATATGTATACCCTCATCTTCCCCTCCTGCTTTCTTTAAATGTCCATTTTTCCATGCTGCTTAAATATTTCCATTCTATATAAGGCTGCTGAAGCTGATGCTTTGGGCTTTCTGACTCCACCCCCCTCTGCCCCAGATGAGCCTGTGCTCTGAGCATGATAAAACCCTGCAGATACTCTGCATCATTGATTTGGTGATTGACAGCAGTACCTAATCAATGAACCCTTGGATAATTTTTATCTCCAAAGAGACAATAAGATTTGGAAATGTGCACATAAGCTCTGTGCCACTCGGATGTGCTGTTTGGTGGGCAAGAGATATGGTTAGAGTTATACCTGAAAGACACCTTAGAGATCATTTAGACCACTGTGCAGATTTTTTTATAGGTAAAGAAATCGAGGCCCAGAAAGTTTAAGTGACTTAGGCAGAGAGAGCAAGTGGTGAGATAGTGAGCAAGGTTTCGAACCTTGGTCCTTCGATTCTAAATCAATGCTTTCCCCTCTATTCCACGAAAGAATCTCAGAGAGATTATCTCTAAAATTATGGGTGTTGGGTTAATTAGTCATAACTCATGAGGTAGATCTGTAAGAATTGTCCTTTTCAAATGGATTTGCCCAAGTTTACATACATAGTGGATGGCAGAGATGGGATTCAAATCCATGTACTTTGAGGCCAAATCTTTGCTTGTCCATTTCTTGAGAGCAGGGATTTTAAAAAATTTCTTTGTATTCTTAGTGCTTAGCTCAGTGTCTGGCACGTAGTAGGTACTTAATAAATAATTGTTGAATTGATTTGACAAGTGAGAGTGTATAAAGTGATACACATTTCATATGGTGAGTCATTCGAGAAGGACAATCTTTTTAGATATGTGGTGTTTCTTTGGTGTAGAGAACTCCCAGGTGAGGCCATCCCTTCTATCAATGTAGGCCAATACCTCCTGAAACTTAAAAGTTTTAGGTGAGTTGTTTAGAGCACTGAGAAGATTATGGTCATACAGTTAGTATGTGACAGAGGCAGGATTTTATCTCGGGTCCTCTTGGCTTTGAGGCCAGCTCTTTATCCATTATGGTCATGCTGCCTCTACTTCAGAGCCAATAGATTGGGAAAATTCAAATATTTGAAAGTTTTCAAACAAAAAGAGATGTTGAGATTAATACAACTTCTGTGTTTCATAAGACAAAGTAGAGAAAGCAGTTTCAGAATCAAAATTGGAAGTGACCTCAGAGGTGGTCTCACCTAAACTTTGGACAAGAATTCCCTCTCTTATCACCTTGAAGTGGTCATTAAAAACTCCATGTACAAGGGGAATATGCCATCTCCCAATATGACCTTTTCCATTTTTAGATAGCTATTGCTCCAACTTCTTTACAGAGAAACAATCTGACTCTTTGAGACAAGCAATACAAATATAATGCTAGTCTGAAACTTTCAGTAACATCAATAAAAATTCTGTGGAAAGCTTTCTCTTATTATGACAACTGCAAAAGCTGAGGGATGTACCTCAAATATTACTAATTTCTTTGAATAATTCCTTATAAAGCAATCTTTCATGAATTTACCTAACCCTTTCTTGATTTTTCACATATATACATATCTATCTATCTATCTATCTATCTATCTATCTATCTATCTATCTATCTATATTACAATTCATCTGGAAATTTTTTTAGAATTGAAATAATATTTTATTTCTTCCTCAAGCACATGTTAAGACAATTTTTAACATTCATTTAAAAAATTTAGTTCCAAATTTTCTCTCATTCCTTAACCTCTCTCTTCCCTGAGACAGTAAGCAATTTGATATAGGTTTTACATGTCCAAACATGCAAAAATATTACCATATTAGTTATGTTGTGAAAGAAGACATAGATCCAAAGGAAAAAACACAAAAAATACAGAAAATTCAAAATAGTATGCTTTAATCTGCCTTCAGATTCCATCAGTTCTTTCTCTGGAGGTGGATAGCATTTTTCATCACGAGTCGTTTGGAATTGTCTTGGATCATTGCATGGCTAAGTCATTCTCACCATCCTCATGTAGTATTGCTTTTACTATGTACGGTGTTCTGATTCTGCTCACTTCACTTTGCATCACTTCATATAAGTCTTTCCAGGTTTTTTGAATTTTCAGGTATCTTCAGCCTGCCCTCATAGAAATACTTCAGCTTTTCCTCTTCGGGCTGCTGAATTTACTCTACCATGCCCCATGAGGCCTCACTCCAGCTCTAGAATTCACACATTAGAAGTACCTTCTGCCCCTTCAGTGCATAGTTCCACCTAGAATTTCTATTTAAGGGGGGTACCCAGCTAGTCATATCATATTTCTCTCCAGGTTGTTGCACAGTGATAAGAAGTTAGCTTGAACCTCCAAATCACATTTTTTAGGCTAACAACATTTAAGAGAGCAGATGGGTCTACTTCTAGATCTACTGGGGTACCCCCCTCTCTAGGAGAGCAGAGGGGGAGCCTTCCTGCTTTCCATCCTGCAAAGGAATAAAGTCTTCCTTGGAGAAGGATGGGCAGAGAAGAAGCTAGACATATCTATTTTGCCTTCTTTTGAACCACACAATGATATTCGCATGTCATGGGGAATGGGGCAGCCTTTGATATATCATTTCTACAGTGAAAGATTTGTTTTATCTATGATTCTTGGTCATTTTAGTCACTTCCTTTTGACCTTTTTCATCTACATTCTTTTTTCTTGAGGTGTGGTGACTCTCACTGCATGCAATATTTCAGGTGAAGAGAATAATTTATAGCTCACATTTTCAAGGTGTTTTATAAAACTCTTTCTTCACAACCACCCCATGAAATAAGAGCAGATAAATGCAGTTTTAATAGAA
Source organism: Pseudocheirus occidentalis (assembly GCA_028646575.1). Taxonomy (NCBI): domain Eukaryota; kingdom Metazoa; phylum Chordata; class Mammalia; order Diprotodontia; family Pseudocheiridae; genus Pseudocheirus; species Pseudocheirus occidentalis. The sequence goes on along the minus strand of JAQQSW010015612.1, from coordinate 6,621 downwards.
GGGGTACAGATAATACTTTCTATTGTGTTTTCAGTATCTTACTTAAAGACTACAAGTGTTTTGTGGGCTGTTTTTGACTGAAGCCACACATTAGCACGATATCATCAAAGAATAGATAATAATCATTGATAGATCCATTTCATGAGTCATATTTAATGGCTTAAAACCCATCCTTAAACTACTTTGTACTGTTAATCTTTATTTGCATTCCTTTAATTTCTGGCATTAAAATTAATTTGCCATTTTTTTCTGACACTCTTACAACCTTGTATTTAAAAACAGAGTCGGGTTTTCATTTTGCTGTCCATAAGAATGCAATTACATCAACAAACTTGGGGCTTTTGCTAGGTATTCCGTCTTCCAAGATCACTTATGAAACTTTTATTAGATTTCTTCATCCAAGGAATCATCCATTCTAAAACTCAAGAACTAAATTTTATTCTGCTTGTGTCTTTTCTTCTATCTTAGACAATTCCTTGAACAAAGAATTTGCTCAATAGTTGGTTGTTGTATGAATAAATTAGATTGATTTTGGGCATATCAAAGTTTTTGATTTCTACTGGACTGAACCAGTGCTTTGAGAAAATACATGAAGGAACCAAAGAACTGTAGACCATTAGGCCTAGAAGGCACCTTCACAGAAAAGCTCCCTCTCTCATTTCACAGACGAAGAAACTGAGACCCTTGGAAGGTCAATATATTATTATCATTTAATTGTTGAAAATATCATGCATTAATATAGTATCTTTAAGATTTAAAATGACATATACAGATATCATCTGGTTCTCACAATAACCTTATGAATTGGGTTTTACATACATATGACATCATGTATAATATATGACATATATAATATATAATCTCTAATTTATAGAAAAGTAAACTAAGTCTTAGAGGGGGAAAAAATAACTTCCTAAGGGTCACACAGAATCACAGAATTTCAGAGCTGGAAGGGCCTTCAGTGGCCATCTAGTGCCAACCATAGTTGAGAAAGAATACTATAATCTGGTCCTTGAAACACTTCTAATGTCGGAGTGGGGGGACACATTACTTTCAGAGATGGTTGATTCTACTTATGGATGACTTTCCTTAGGACGTTTTTCCTCATATCAAGGCTCAATTTGTCTTTTTGTAACTTTTCCCCCTTGTCCCTATTTCTTTCCTCCAGGGCCAAACAAACAAAAATGATTATTTTTCCTCATGACACCCCTTTAAATACTTGAAGATAGCTTTCATGTCTACTGCTAACTCTTCTCTAGTGGTAGAACCAGGACCAGAAAGCAGTTCTGATGACTAAATCATGCTTTTTCTCCTTGTTTGGATGAAAGATTAACAACAAAAGAAGTAATATAAAAATGCTATATTATGATGTGTAGTGGTGGTGGAAGTGGTACTGGGGTGGCAAACAAGGTGTAAACTTTCTTGATTTTTAGAATTAATTTTCCCCTACTCATAAATGGCAGTCTTTGCTACAGATTTCCCTTCCTCATAAAAAACAGTAATTTAAGAAAAAGAAGCCAAATATTGAATGTAATTTTAGAAGGGAGGTCAAACAAATATGTAAAGAATTCTAATAAGAGCAATATTTTCTGCAAATGACTTTTGATGAATTAGATTATTCAAATTGCTTGTAATTTTGTAAAATCAGGTCTGATAAAACCTCCATAAAGCCATCTGGCTCATCCATCAATATTTCAGAACTGGAGAGTGTCTGTGTGTGTGTGCGTGTTTACATGCATGTGTGTGTGCAGTTAAGGAGATTATTGTCATGCATCATTTGAAGTTGAAACTTTTGTTTACCAAATTAATATCTTAGCTTTTTCATAATCATCAAGGCAGGGGAAAAAGGATTTCTGCAATCTGATCACTGTGGAGAGGAGAGAAGATAAAGGAAGACGTGGAAATCGGCTAGAAGTTGGGTTTTAAATACAACAGGCTTTGGAAGTACTCATGTGGAAAATGCCAGGGACATACTTTTAAGAGAAGTCATTCTACATTTCATTACCATGTGAATGGGAGTAATCTCTTTCCATTGGCTACACAGCCAGAACAACTTGCATCTTTAAAACTATGAGACTAGAGCAATCATGCTCTTCTTTTCTTTTTCAGAAAGGTAGAGGTCCAAGGTCATCCACAGCGTGGGTATCATGAACTGAACTGGTGGGATGGGAAAGGCTAATTTCCCCTTTCCTTATTCTCATAACTCCAAGAAACAGGCTTGGTGTTTTGCTTTGTTTGGTTTAATTCATCCTTTTCATTTTTAGGAGCAGGTAGTAGAATCCCCAAGAGACCCACATTTGAGCCATGATAGCCTTAGAGCCAGGATACCAGACTGGGTATGCAGCTAGCCACCCCAGCAAGGAAGCCCTGAGAAGCCAGGTTGCCCTGGGACTGGAACCTATGGTGGGCCTTGGACTTGAGATTTGGTGAGACTGTGCTAAACTGTGAACCTAATCCTCTTCCTTTCCCAGGTTATAAAGAAGAACAGAAGGGAATTACGCCTCTAGGTACTGTGGGTAGGAATGTTTATAAGTTTTCTCTTGCTATAATTTGAAGTAAATATTCCTATATAAAAGTAAATCTGTCTATTAAGTGGTACAATGGAATTGGAGTGCTTAGATAACTGCTATTGGGGAAACACTATCAGCAGGGACTGGTGCCAACAACAGCAAGTGTGGACCACTTTAAAGGCAGAGTAGAACCCTGGGAGGGGGATTAAATGTAACATACCTGATCTTCAGGTAGTGGATGGGTGGGGGTGGGGATGGGAGAAGGGCAAGGTAGTTACTGTTAAACTACTAAACACCTAACTGGTTTCTGTGATTATGAGAAAAAATATGCTTAGGTTTTCTTTGTGTCTTTGTTCATCACAAAAATATGACGAGCATCTCATTCATTTTGGAAGTGGGTAGGCTGAAAAGCATCCATCTAAATGAATAATATCTGAAAGGTATTTGCAAGAAATGTCTTCATGGGATTCTGGAAATAATGACTGTTAAAAGAAAGAGGATTTCTTAAGAAGACCAATGATGCTTGCCAATACAGAGGAAAAGAAGACAGCTGAAGGCAAGTACAACTAGTAGTCAGAAGCCTGTTAGTAGTAATCAAAAATTGCTTTTTTATCCTCTTGTTGGAGGGCTGGGTGCATCATGCTTAATACTCAGTGGATTTTCTGCAGTGCATTTTACTAAAGTTATATTTTTCTGTAGCTTTTGGGTTTTTATTAAATTCCATTTGGTCTGTTTTGAAGTGTTAAGACCTTGCCTTGAGATTATGTTAAGCAAAGGAAGCACAAGTGCATTTTAAAGTCTTCTACCTTTAAAGACAAAAATCAAAGAAAGCTCTCAGGTTTTCTTCCTCCTATGAGATATCTTGACAATTAGTCTCTCAAGTCTTTCAGAATTGCACCACCTTCAACATGGATTTCTTTGTGTTTTCTCTAGTTCCTCTTCCCACCTTCATTTTCTTAAGGGCCATTGAGACAACTTCATGCAACACATTGAATACTGAGACCCAAGGGGCCAAATGAGGCAGTTCTCCTGGCATTGGTAATGAGAATGAATGCTCATAGTTCCATTTTGCTTCTATTTGTCATTCTCTTGCTTTAATTTCTATGTACTCTTAGTATGATTTGGTTTAATGGAGTCTTACATGAAGTTTTCTAAAGACTCCTTTCCCCTTCTTTTGTTCTCCACTCTTTTGTGAAATAAACACTGCTTTCTGTTCCCAATATTCCATCACTCTTCTCTGTAATGTTCTGACAATAAGGCTGTACTCTAAACCAGTGCTGCCCTTGGTTTTTATGACTGTCTCCTTGTCAAGTGTTGTGGGCCAAGGACTTTCATGGGTTCTTTTGGTTTCGTTGCTGTACTGACTCCTTTATAACATTTAAACTTTTATAAGAAATGGTGATACTCAGCATCACCGTCGTCTTTAGCTCTATCTGGTTCTTGGTAGCCTGATATCAATTTTAAAAAAGGACAGTTAAGAGCATCTATAATTACTTTATACCTTCTAATTTGATAAAAGAATTTATTTAGAAATATAGTAATGCCTTTGACAAGTGTGTACATGCATGCATGTGTGTGCATGTGTTTGTGTATGTACATGCATATACCAAAGGGGTTTGCTACCATTGTGGGAGATGTCTACCCAAAGTACAAGTGGAAAAGGAATTCTCTGCAGATGTTTAAGCCCATAAGATGCTCCTACCAATGTGTGATATTATGTTAGTTGCATGAAGTCTAAGAATACTATAGGGCTTCCTCAGTGAGATTGTGTTGACTGAGATTCTTGAGTTGATTAATTATGTCCGAATCTTCATGATCCCGTTTGGGGTTTTCTTAGCAAAGATACTGGAGTGGTTTGTCATTTCCTCCTCCAGCTCAGTTTACAGATGAAGAAACTGAAGAAAACCAGTTTGCATGACTTGACGAGTGCCTGAGGTCAGATTTGAATGAGATTATAGTCACTCAGAAATGATAGTCTTGACAGTCTATGCAAGAAAAGCAAAACGGATGAAAAATCTCACTGCCTAAGCTGATACATAAATGATGGGCAATCTAGTGAGCTGGTTTTTCAGAATCTTCTATTGGCACTGCAGGGGATCATATAATGAGACAGATGTGTAATCTGAGTGTGGCACTCAGAACGCTAGATGATCCAGAGGAAGCTCATAACATGACAGATCCTCCCTGGAGGATTTATTGAGAGGGGATGGCCAAGAATGGCGTGGGATGATAAGGTATAGATGGGATGTAGTTTGCATTCTCGGAGGGATCACCTACATTGATGGGATCCCAGAGCCAATCAAAGAAGGCACTAACTTGGATGGCACAGACAATCAGAAAGTAAGGGCTTAATTGTATTGTAGAAGGATAAATGCTAAAGACATCAGAGGAGGTTGGCACGATTTGGGAAGGTTTCATGGAGGAGAACGATGGATTTAGAGATAGCAGGACTTTAGAGGTTACCCTGCTCTTTATCACAGGTGAAAGTGTAATTTGGCCATAAAGCATTTCGTAAAATGATTACTTATTAAAATAAATACTGAACAGGAAGAAAAGTTTGGAATAAGAAATGTTTCATAATCTAAGTGAATCAAACTCAATTCCACTTTCAGACTGGGAATATATTTGAAGTTCTATCTTCCATGGACTCAGTAATAAGTAGGAATGGGGCATGAAGAGGCCTGAATTCCGGGCTGGATTTTGTGGCATCAGGTAGTTGTGTGTCTTTAGCTGAGTTAGTTTTCCTTTCTGGGTCTGTTTCCTCATCTGTTGAATGAGGACACTGGATTAGGTGACCCCTAAGTCTCCTTCCTTCTCTAACATTCTATGCTGTTCAAGGTATGACTTTTTCCCCCTTTTGTGTTAAGTCAAGAACTGATTTGTGTCCAAATCGTCTTTGGACATCCCATAGGCATTCTTCTTATAAGTCTACCAGCTCTAGGCCTTCACAGCTTGCCTCCAGTCTTTTCTCAGATTTACTCACAGCTTCTGTTTCTGATTTAAAAAAAGTCTTTTCTTTGTTAAGAGTCAGGTGCTATATAAACTGGAGTTATTAATATAATTATCATCTCTCACAAATTTACCTGTGATATTGAGTAGCAGAGTGACCTCCTTCCATTTAGAACAGCTACAAGTAACATAACACATAATGGAGTATTCTGGAACATGTATTTCTTCCACAAAATTAAATGTACCTAATTCTAGACCATGGGTTCTTAACCTGGGTCCATAAAAGGCTCCATTGATAGATTTCCAGCATCTATGAACTTAGATGGGAAAAATTATATTTTTATTTGTATTACCCGCTAACTCAGGGAGTCCAATATTATGGAATCCTTGGCCATTGGGTGAAGCCTATAGGCCCCTTTTCAGAATAATGTTTTTAAATGCATAAAATAAATTATATAGGACTACAAAGGAAAACAATTATGTTGAAATATAGTTATCAATATATGTATTTTTAAAAAAGTTACAGACCCCAGGTTTAGAATCTCTGTTCTACATAAAATCTGAAATTTCCTTTGATTATAAACATGGAGAATAAACTTTATTTACATTAAATGGAAAGTTTAACAAACTAGTCCAGAAATGGGGAACCTATGACCTCAAGGCCATGTGTGGCCTTTTAGATCCTTAAGTTCAACCTCTGGACTCAATTAAGGATCTAGGAGGCCACATATGATCTTCAGGTTTCAGGCAAACACAAGGAAGACTATGAACGTTTGTGCGATCATCCTATACCCATGAGGACAACTTGAGCATTGTAGACCCCAAAGCAGGAAATGAATGAAACTGTAGACAATCAAAGGGGGTCTTACCTGATGTGCCCACCAGACCATCAAGTAAGAGAAAATGGCTATCCAGGTGATGGCTCCAAAGAACGTAATAGGAAAAAACTTCCTTGAGGACTGAAAGAGAAGAGGTGGAAGAGGGGAACAGTAAGCAATGTGAAAATCTGAGCTTGAGGCATAGCCTGAAGGAGCAAGCATGCCAAGAATCCTAAGGGAACAACTGAATAGCAGGAAAAAAAGAGTAGGAAAAGTCACATCCTCAACATTTCTTTTCAATTAACAAAAGTCTATTTTCTCTCCTTTCTACTCCCTTCTCCCTC
>JAQQSW010015611.1:0-11849 GCA_028646575.1 Pseudocheirus occidentalis | reverse complement strand
ATAAAAATAAAAATAAAAAAAATAAAACTTGGAAAAAAAAGAAGGGGGTGGGGGGAAATTCGTTAGGGTTATATAACTTCACCATTTCCTTTTGTAAATAGCATCTCCTCCCTATTTGTCAGAGTGGGGGTTGCCCTTTCTCAAGAGATCATAATAAACAATTCCTTTCTGCTTTCTACCTTGAGAAGCCTCTGCATATTATTTGGGTAAGGATTTCTGTTGCACACACTTGAAAAATTACACATCCCATTTTAGTGCTGGACTGAACCTTAAATAATATAATAATACAGTGCCTGACACAGTATGCAGTAAATAAAGTTTTAAAATTCATTCTATATCACGTGGTGTTTTTTTCTATCATTATACTATACAATTAGAAAGGGAAATAGAATGTATGAAAAATGATTATTAATAACCAATATCTTAGAAATTGAGACTTCCCCCAAGCCCCACCCCATCCCTTTTCTTCCAAAGTCTGAACTTTAAATTTAGACTTTCTTCAGAAGGGCATTACTGATAATGAGATCACATTGACTCTCCTCATCCTGCTCAGCCCCAACCCAAGCTGGCAAGTAATTTAATTAAATGTAGGAAAGCTCATTAAATTCTACTCAAGTTTAGGTGGAGATAAAAATATTTTTATTTAGATGGTATAAGATCAGGAGTGGTCTGGTATAGTCAGGGGTGGTGTTTTCTCTGTCCAGGGCAGAAATGATGATGGAGTGACATTACCCCCTGTTGTAACAGTAACTGTGTACTCAAACCCTAAAGTGAGCTCAGGTATAAACTACAGCACCCATGCATAGACACATGCATGCTGCCTGCTTTGAGGGAAATAAACATGGATACACCCTAATTCTCTTTGCCTTTCTTAGACTGTGCTCTGAAGGCTGACATTTTGGTGCCATGACTCATATAGGGTCTGGACTCTTCCTCTGATAGTGCTGGGAGTAGACATCCAGGACTTATTCTCCTGACAGTTATGGCCCTGAGTAGGTGGAAGTGGAAGGGGGGTGAATCCCTTCTCTATGCCCTGTTCCTATCATCAGATTCCTGACTGTTCAGTGCAGTCTGCTTGCACTGGCCTTCTCTGAAAGATAAATGGATATCCTTTGTAATTCAGTCACAGGTCAGTCAGGATTTTAAATTAGGTTGAGTCACTCTGAGGACCCCAAATATGGCCAGGTATAAAGGTAATTGGCAGTCATGGGTCAGTTAACAAAAGGTAGCCCTGAATTTTGACTGGGCAAAATTGATTTATCTTAAAAACAAACTAAGCCTAAAAAGAGAACAGTAAAATTAGGTTTGCATGCTTTATTGTTTGTATCTGTCTTGTAATTTTGTCTGTGTTTTGTCTGTTTGTAAAATGTCAGTATCATGTTTGTGCTGAAAGATTTAAAATGTAGCCAGCCAGAAAAACTTCTAAGGGCTGTAGTTAGAAAGAATGCTAGGAAATTTTTGTTAACTTTACTAACTCCTACCTTAGGCTTTTTGGAGGAATATTAGGTTATAAGATAAAAACAAAATCCAATAAGAATTTTTGGGGGAGTCCCAGCACTGGTCAAGCTGGGGCTACAAAAATAAAGTTGTAGAACGACTATAAACATCTTAGCAGATTCTAGAGCAGTAGTTCTCAATCTTCCTAATGTCATGACCCTTTAATACTTGTATGTGGGCATATCTGCATGTGGGTGGACCTACATGGAGACAGATAGAGGAGCAAGGTCTTGGTTCCTAAGACCATCAGAAATATGTGTTTTTCAATGGTTTTAGGTGAACCTGTTTGACCCCCAAAGGGGTCACGACCCACAGGTTGAGGACCACTGTTCTAGAGGATGACAAACAATTGTCAGAAATATGAATTCTTCTTTAATTCTTTTGGGTTATGAATTTAATTGTAAAGAGACTGAGATAAAGACAATAATAACCACCAGCAGCTTAGTAACTGAGTTAGGGCATAGGTATTTTAAGATTTCAGGATCTAGCCCCATGGTAGTTAGTTAAAGTTCAGTGATTTGACTTTAACTCAGAACTAAATTGGAAAGGAAACAGATTTTAAAGAACAGTCTGGTTAATCATGTCCACCTATCTTTCAGGATTAATCTGTAGGAAGGCCTTATTAAATTTAACACTACATAAACATTGGCTATGGTAAAGATATTGGTTATTGTGATTTGGGATTATTATATACAAGCTTAAATGTTTCCTTGTACTTTTCAACTATTTAATTATTGTTTAAGTAATTCTGAAAGCTCTGGAGGTTTCTGCCTGGGGAAACTGGCTACACCCTGTCAACATTAAATTAAATTCCTTAGGTCTCTGCCTGGGCCAAAAGCAGGAGTACAATTTAAGAGTCATAGGATATTTTAGTTCAATACATTTTAAGCTAACCTGATGATAACAGGTGTGATTTCAAACTGTTTCTAAAACTTCATATGCATTCCCTAGTATATGCAGTGTGAAATTCTGGGGAGGACAGGAATGGAGAGCTGGAATGTTTATGGCAGCTCTTTATCTGATAAATTGAAGAGGAAAAGGTTATTCAGAGTTGTGAATTGTCATGATATATTTTTTTAAAAAAGCAAAAAAATGAATTTATGGATAATAATCTTTTCTTTTAAAAGTGTTAAAAGTATAAGGTTTTAACATTTAAATTTAATTTAGGTTAAATTTAAGTTAATTAAAATTAGCAATTATAAATCCAGATTTTATTTTATTTAGTAAAAATCTGTCCTGAAGGAAACAAGAGCTGGGTCTCCCTATCAGGATTATTATGGTAAATTACAACCTAACACAAAAAGATATTTGGTATTTGGCATTAAGAAATTTACTAGCTGCATGGCCCCAAGAAGGTTCTATTTACCTCTGCCTACTTTTCTGTAAGGGGATAATAACAGAACCCACATTCCACGGTTGTTGTGAGGAATAGAAAGTGCTTGGCACAGTGATTAGCATAGGACAAACCCTATATGAATGTTAACTGTTTTTTAAATTATATTTCTAATTAGTTGTAATTGTTTCATACTTGGTAACTTTATATGGGCTTTTAGATGTGATCAGTATACAATGCCAATGGTGATGAGATGAATGATTTTCTGTGTAAGGTAATTTGGAAGTGCATCCATCTAAATTAAGGTAATTAATTGGTTTTGTTTCAAGTTTTAAATACACGATATTGTTTGTGGTATTCTAAATTTTTTTATATTGTGAAATTTGGTAAACCATTTTATTACCTATGTTGTTAGAAAAGCAATTTCTCTTACAATCTAGATGTTGTTAGATTAAGAATTGTACTGTCAGGGGAAAAAATTTAGACAGATAGATAAGATAAACATAGCTATAGATATCAGCCCTGTTGACCATATGTTGTAATAATCTAAAGTACTGTAATTTAAGAAATCATAAACTTCCAAGTTTGTCTTTATTTAAAAGGAAGTTTCAGCTAAAATTATTTAGCTATCACTTATGAAAATTTAAAGATTGTTAACTAAGCTGTTTGGAGTTATTGTTTTAATAAAGTATTTACAAAGGTATTTTTTATTTTTATTTTTTTCTTTTTGGAGGGCAATTGGGGTTAAGTGACTTGCCCAAAGTCACATGACTAGTGTATTAAGTACCTCAGGGAGGATTTGAACTCAGGTCCTCCTGACTCCAGAGCCGGTATCCTATTCACTGCACCACCTAACCACCCCCAAAGGTATTTTTTAAAAGAAAAACTGGTAATTATAGAAAGACCTTATAAAATAAGATTATCAGCTGTGAATGACTTGGTTATTCTCAACAATACAACAATTCAAGACAGCTCTGAAGAACTCATGATGAAAAATGCTATCTAACCCCAGAGAAAGAACTGATGATGTTTTAATACAGATTTGAAGCTCACTTTTTTTAAACTTTATTTTTCTTGAACTTTTTTGTCTATATTTTCTTTTACAACATGACAATTTTTGATATATTTTTCATGACTACATATGTATAATCTTTATCAAATTGCTTCACTTCTTAATGGGGGGCTGGTAAGGAAGGAGGGAGGGAGAGAATTTGGAATTCAGCTTTTAAAATGGATGTTGGGGGTGGCTAGGTGACACAGTGAGTTGAGCACCAGCCCTGGAGTCAGGAGGACCTGAGTTTAAATCCAGCCTCAGACACTTGACACACTTACTAGCTGTGTGACTTTGGGCAAGTCACTTAACCCCAACTGCCCTCTAAAAAAGCAAAAAATAAAAATAAAAATGGATGTTGAAAATTGTTTTACATGTAACAGTGGAAAATATTAAATTTAAAAAACAAAAATTAAAACCGAAAACCAGATTAATATCAGTTAATAGTCCACAAAGTCTTGAGTTGCAAGTTCCAGGAATCAGAATTTCAGATGAATTCACTTTTCAAGGATCATATATCCTACATAGTAAGTACTGACTATCACCCCACATTGGTAGCAGTAAGAGATTCACCACAGAAAAGTTTTACTGCTTTCAGAATCCCTTTAAACCATGGGAACAATTTTAAGGTGAGTTGTAAGCAGTTTGCATACATGTCTACACATGTTCTAATGCTAGATTAAATAACAAATACACGTTAAATCATATTTCCCATTAAGATAACACAACATAGCTCATAAATTACTACTCTTCACTAAAGACATTGTCTATATTGAATTCCTATTCCTTAAAACAAAAAGAGAAGAGGTTCCTGACTTCAACCTCACAACTTAATAGGTTAACATCTTTGTTACTCAAGCTTGTTTAACCATGTCTAATTGTACTCAGACTGAAAAGAACAAGATACTTCAAAAATTGAATCTTATACCTATGATAAGTTCAAACGCTTATTTTAACTCTTGCTTAGGCCAAGTAATATCAATAAATTTAGATCAAAACATCAAGACCTTTCCCACTTACAGCTCGTTATAGTAATTCAGATAGGTTAGTATTAATAACTAGTCTTAGACCTCTGATGTTGCTTCCACTAAGCTGCTGACTTAGTTTCTCTGAAAGTATCCATTTAAGGCCAGTCCAAAGAAACAATAAACCTAAGAATGAAACTAGGAAATTCACAGTAGTTTTGGACACCATTGTTATCAATATCAAATCATTATCTTATACAATAAAATAGCTTGTAAATTAGTTGGAAACTTCTAAAACAACAGATTGTTCTTATTTGACCTTAAAGCAAAAATAAATCTTTAAAATTATGATTTACCCAAACTAAACTGGTATAAAATGTCTTATAAATAATAAATCCCCAAGGTACTGTAACAAACTAAATTGCTAATTACCCCAAAATTCCTTGTTACCTAAATTCTCTAGTCAAAAAGGTGTTTGTAGTGAGGAAATTCTGTTTTTATAAGCCAAGAAGAACATGCTCAATTAAATTAACCTTTTCACAATAACAAACTTTACCAGGCCTTTAAAAATTTCCTCAAAACATCACTAAAAATTAAGAAAAAAATTACATTCTGGAATCTCACATAGATAGTGAATGTAGTAATTCAAAAACTTCCAAATTTAACTTACATACATATATACATGTATATATGTGTGTGTATATATATCTGGAGGTGTGTTTCTGTATATACAGAAACACACATATCATTAGATGAACTGAGGAATGGTTCTTATTTATATGGATTTGACTCAGTTCTCTGTATATTTGATAAATGAAACCTTTATCAGAAAAACTTGCTTTAACATTTTTTTCACAGTTAACTATTGCTAACTCTATTTCCCTCCACCTTATTCTCTCCTCCATTTATTCTATCTTTTTTCTCTCCTTTCATCCTATCCTTCCTCAAAAGTGTTTTGCTTCTCACTACCCCCTCCCACAAGCTGCCCTCCCTATCTCTTCTTTCTTTTATACCCTTCCCCTCCTATTTTCCTGTAGGGTAAAATGGGTTTCTATATCCAATTGTGCAGCTGTTATTCACTCTTCGAGCCAATTCTGATAAGAGTGAGGCTCACTCACTCCCCTTTACCTCTTACTTCTTTCCCTATGCCGTAAAAGCTTTTTTGTGCCTCTTTTATGTGAGATAATTTACCCCATTCTACCTATCTCTTTCTCTTTCATCCAGTACATTCTTCTTTCATCCTTTCATTTTATTTTTTAGATATGATCCCTTCATATTCAACTCACACCTGTGACTTCTGTCTACAGATACTCCTAATAACCCTAATAATGAAAAAGTTCTTATGAGTTACAAATATCATCTTCCCATGTAGGCATGTAAAGAGTTTAACCTCTTTAAGTCTCTATGGTTTCCCTTTCCTGTTTACCTTTTTATGCTTTTCTTGAGTATTGTATTTGAAAGTCAAATGTTCTATTTAGCTCTGTTTTTTTTTCAGAATGCTTGAAATTCTTCTATCTCATTTAATGTCCACTCCCCTCCCCCATGTATTATATTCAGTTTTGCTGAGTAGTGATTCTTGGTTGCAATCCTACCTCCTCTGCCCTCCAGAATATATTTCAACTCCTCTGATCCTTTAAAGGAGAAGCTTCTAAATTTTGTGTTATCCTGACTGTGGATCCACCATACTTGAACAGTTTCTTTCCAGTGGCTGGCAATATTTTTCTCCTTGACCTAGGAGCTCTGGAATTTGGCTATGATATTCCAGGCAATTTTCATTTTGGGATCTCTTTCAGGAGATGATCAGTGGATTCTTTCAATTTCAATTTTACCCTATGGTTCTAGAATAGCAGGTAAGTTTTCCTTGATAATTTCTTGAAAGAAGATGTCTAGGGTCTTTTTCTGATCATGGTTTTCAGGTAGTCTATTTTTAATTGATCTGTCTAGCATCTATTTTCCAGGTCAGTTGTTTTTCCAATGAGATTCACACTGTCTTTTTTTCAGTCTTTTGGTCTTGTTTCATTGTTTCTTGACTTCTCATAAAATCATTAGTTTCCATTTGCTCCATTCTAATTTTTAAAGAATTATTTTCTTTAGTGAGCGTTTGGATCTCTTTTTCCATTTGACAATTCTATTTTTTAAGGTGTTATTTTCTTCATTTTTTTGTTGTTGTCCCCTTCTTGCCTTATTTTTCATGATATTCTTGCATCACTCTCATTTCTGTGCCCAATTTTCCCTCTATCTCTCTTATTTGGTCTTCAAAATGCTTTTTTAGCTCTTCCATGGCCTGAGACTAACTCATATATTTCTTGGAGGCTTGGATGTAGGAGCTGTGACTTTGTTGTCTTTCTCTGAGTGAGTATATGTTTTGATCTTCCTTATAACCACATTAGCTTTCTATAGTCAGAGTTTTTTTCAGTTGTTTGCTCATTTTCCCAGTCTACTACTTGACTTTTAACTCTTTGTTAAACTAGGGCTCTGCTTCCTGGGTAGAAGGCTGTTCCAAATTTTAGGGGTTTTGTGCAGCTATTTTCAGAGATTCTTCTATGGACCTGTAAGTTTTCAGGTATTCCAAGGAAGTAAGATCTAAGGTGAGGTGTTTAGTACTCTCCTATCCTTAGCTCTGGTCTGTGAATGACTGCAAGCACTCTTTTCTGAGGAGTTCTCCTGTCCACTGTAGCCACAAACTCTAATGTGCTCATGCTCCTCCTTGCCCTGGCACTGCCACCCAGATATGAGTATGGACAAAGCAACATATTCCTGCCTCAGTGCTGGCAAAAAAAGGCTCCTGTAATATCCTTCTGACCAACTGACCCCTTACCATCTGTGGACTGAGAGCTTCAGAAGCAGCTGCTGCTACTGCCACAGGTGATTCAGGCACTCCCAAGGCCTGCTTCTGGTTTGCTAGGGCCAGGGCTGTGCTGGCTAGGCCTGCAGTGAACTGTGTTCCACTCTCACTCAGGACAGATCTTTCCTGCTGACCTTCTAAGATGTTTCTGGTGTCTAAAGGTTTAGAAACTGCCACTGCTGCCAGTGATATAGTTGCCCTGAAGTCTGCTTCAGGCTTTGCTGGGGCTAGGTCTGCACTGGTGTGCCATGTTGTGGACTATGCTCCTCTCTCACCCTAGAGCAATAAAACCTTTTCTGCCAACCTTCCAAATTGTTTTGGGCTAGAAATTTGTTTCCTTGTATCTTTTTGTGAGTTTTGCTGCTCTAGAATTTATTTAGAGTAGTTTTTAAACCCCATTTAAAGAAGTTTGGGGAAAAGCTTAGGCAAGGCCCTCTTTACTCTGCCAGATTAGTTCTGCCTCTAACTGGTAATATTCTAGTATTATCAAAGAATGCTATTGAGCCAATGATACGTGATGCCAGCAATCCTATGGGGTTTTACATCTCTGAAATGCAGGGGGTGATCTCAAGGGAAAGACTGGGAGAATGACTTTTAGCTCCTAACTAAATTTCCTCAATATGTCCCTGGCTGATTTTAAGCCTGACTCAATGCAACTGGCAATTTATATACTTTTGTCTGGAAATGACATAAAGTTTGGGAACAATTGTTCCATTACTGTACAGTTATGCCTCTATTTTTCTTTTATGGCAAATTCTATACTAATGTCAGTATGAAAACAATATTAAATCCTTATCTTATGAGCTAATACTGGAGCATATCTGTGTTACTATAGTAATATGTAAGTATAAGATTCAAGATTGTTGGCCTGGAATTTTAGTCCTTTCTTTATGCCAAACAACTAACTAAGTATTTAGCCATGCCATCTTTTCCTAGTTCCTGTAATTCCTTTGCTTGATGAAAGCACACCCCAGGACCACCCCCCACAATCCAGATCCAAGCCACTCATGGCAAGAGCCTTTGGCCTTTGATCAATTGCTTTTTTCCCCCCTGCTATGCACAGGCCAAGAGTTCTGAGGCAGCTGGGTTGGGCTGCTTCCTTGCCCTGGGGGCAGTTCAGTCAGACTGCTTTTTTTTTCTCCCCAAATTCAGCTTGAATTCCACTGACCCTTTTCTTAGCCTTATTATTACTGGCTTGATAAATGTGGAGATTGCACCAGGTGCTGCCAATCCACTCTTTTGAATTCCACTTCAATTCCTTTGATTCCTTTAATTTCTCATAATGGTATGGGGATAATTAGGTCGAAGGCTTGTGAAATCAGGATAAGATTCTGTTATTTAGTTAATATCATAACTGTTGCAGTTCTGCTATAATTAGTTATCTTAGAAGAATGGCTTGTAGTCTATATTGAAAATGCCTTAAAAGAAATATACACTTTAATTAGTGGTTATTTATTGAACATGTCTAGAAGCTGGAAATGTTTTATTATAAATAACTTACTTGATAAGCACTATTTTAAAACTGATTACTCAGTGTATTTATGTATACCATCCCTGAACTTTTTGTTACAATTGTAATTTGTTAATCTGGCAATTTTTAAATTAATTCATTTATGTATTGAAGTCTATCTTCTTATAAAAACTGTTCTGTTATTAATTCCTTAGTGGAATCTCATCCTCCTAATGGGGAAATGAATGGATAATGTAAAGTATAAAAAGTAAGTTCTAATTTTTCTGTTTTTATTTGAGCTTCTTAGATATATCAATAAGATAACTGTCAAACCTAAAAATTAAGTTCCCTGGTCTAAAAGCTTCCAAATTTAATTTTATAATAATAGAGACATAAGGGCTGAGTTAACTTTATTTCACCTGGTTATTGGAAAATTAATTTAAAATTGCTTTAGAACCATTTTTAAGGAGATTTCTTTTTAACAAAGAAAGAGGATCTCAAAAAATAACCCGAGTCTAAGAAGACAGTCATCCAGAAACTGCTTAGACCACACCCAGACCAGAGAACTTCATCAGATTGTATCCAGAGAACCAGACAACTGTATGAGATGAGACTTTTGAGCCCTACAGGGACAATTTTATTCACTGTTTACTTTTTCCCTTTGCATCTTTTTTATGTAAGTTCTCCTTACTAAAGGGGACTGCCCTTTTTGGTTTTGTCAATTTGCTGATCCTCTCTCCAAAACTTCCCCACATTCAGTGTGCCATACATTTATTATTTAAACTAAATGATATTTTTTCCACAAGGACTTGGGAAAGATTACCTCATCCATACAGTTTCTAAGGTAGTATTAAGGTCTGCCTCATCTTGATTATGTGGGCATTATGCCCCAACATTTAGCATACTGCACTCCAAGTGTAATATCTGCTTGTCCGGGGGGGGGGGGGTAGAGGTCTGAGCCAGGATGGCAGCGTAGAAGCAGCAAAGTTTTGCAGCTCCCACACAGCCACCTTAAATACCCATAAAATACAACTCTAAAAAATTTTAGGGCTCCAAAATCCACAAAAATACAGAAAACATCTCTCATTGAAGGCAGCTCAGCAGGAGGGGCTCATTGCAACAGGCTGGGAGCTGAGGCCACCCCAGCCCAAAACCGCAGCCTGGCCCCAGGGCATTTGGGAAAAGCCGCAGCTGGAGTCTACAAGAGAGTGGATTGGCAGCACTTGGTACAATCTCCACATTTATCAAGATAGGCATAATAAGGCTAAGAAAAAGGTCAGTGGAATTCAGGCTAAATTTGGGGAGAAAAAAAAGCAGTCTGACC
Organism: Pseudocheirus occidentalis; assembly: GCA_028646575.1. NCBI lineage: Eukaryota > Metazoa > Chordata > Mammalia > Diprotodontia > Pseudocheiridae > Pseudocheirus > Pseudocheirus occidentalis. Next base: position 1,384 of record JAQQSW010015611.1, on the reverse strand, counting down.
AAACTGCCTCCAGGGCAAGGAAGCAGCCCAACCCAGCTGCCTCAGAACTCTTGGCCTATGCATAGCAGAGGGGAAAAAGCAATTGCTCAAAGATCAAGGGCTCTTGAAATGAGTGGCTTGGATCTGGATCATGGTCTTGAGTGGTGGTACTGGGGTGTGCTTTCAGCAAGGCAAAGCTAGTGGGGGCTGCAGCACCCCGCCTAATAGCTCCGGGAGCTGTGAAAACCCCAGCAATTTGGGACAGAGCTTTCCCACCTGGAAGTAGAGTTCCACAGAGCTAAACAATCAAGCAATTAACTGACTGGCCAATATGAGGAGAAGGAAGCAAAATAAGAACAGTAATCAAACTCTGGAATCCTTTTTTGGGGACAAAAAGCATCAAGGTATGGAGCGGGAGGAAGACAGCGCAGTCAGAACTCCCACACCAAATACTTCCAAGATACATGAAGATTGCCTACAAGCCATAGATCACATTGGAAAGGACTTTGAAAATAAAATAAGAGAAGTGGAGGAAAAATTGGGAAGAGAAATGAGAATGATGCAAGAAAAGAGTCAACAACCTGACTGAAGAGAATAACATCTTAAAAAACAGATTAACTCAGACAGCAAAAGAGGTTCAAAAAGCCAAAGAGGAGAAGAATGCCTTAAAAAGTTGAGTTTGCCAAATGGAAAAAGAGTCTCAGAAGCATTTTGAAGAGAACAATTACTTCAAAATTAGAGTGGAGCAATTGGGAGCAAATGACTTTATGAGAAATCAAGATACTATTAAACAGATACAGACAAATGAAAAAGTAGAAGGTAATGTGAAATATCTCCTTGAAAAAACCATTGACCTAGAAAATGATCCAGGAGAGACAGCTTGAAAATTATTGGTCTACTTGAAAGCCATGATCAAAAAAAGAACTTAGAAAGCATCCTTCAAGAGATTCTCAAGGTAAATTGCCCTGATATTTTAAAATCAGAGGGCAAAAATAGGACTTGAAAGAATTTACTGATCACCTCTTAAAAAAGAACCCCAAAAGAAAACTCCTAGAAATGTTATAGCCAGGTTCCAGAACCCCCAGCTAAAAGAGAAAATATTACAAGCTGCTAAGAGAAAACAATTTGAATACTATGGTAACACAATTAGGATAACCCAGGATCTGGCAGACTCTTCATTGAGGGATCGAAGGGCCTGGAATATGATATTCCAGAGATCAAGGGAGCTGGGATTAAAACCAAGAATCACCTACCCAGCAAAATTGAGTATAATGTTCCAGGGGAAAATATGGTCATTCAGTGAGGTGGAGGACTTTCAAGCATTCTTGCTGTAAAAACAGAACTGAACAGAAAATCTGACACTCAAACACAAGAAGCATGAGAAGGTAAACATGGAAAAGAAATC
>JAQQSW010015610.1:0-11849 GCA_028646575.1 Pseudocheirus occidentalis | reverse complement strand
CCTGATGCCCCAGGGCCTGAGTCGGCAGGGTTTCGCTGTGGCTCCCAGACTGCTGTGTAGAGCCCCACCTGCTTAGCTGCCTGTAGCAACAGATGTGCTTTCTGTCTTTTGGAGAGTTTTGGAGCTTGAAAATCTGTTTAGAGTCCCATTGTATGAGTTTTTTAGCCTGTTTGTGTGGGAGCTGTGGTGCTTTGCTGCTTCTACGCTGCCATCTTGGCTGTGCCACCAGAAGCTTATATACTAATGGGGGAACATAAGTTAAATTAATTCCATGCCATACAAATATAAATTTAAGGAATATGAACCTATGCAAAGTGGTTAGATAAAAGGTATTGTGGGACTGAGGATATTAGCATCAGGAGAAGATGAAAAACTTCATGCAGAAGATTATGTTTGATCTCTCTCAAAGAAAGATAATAATTCTATGAAGCAGGTAAAATGAGGGCATGGCGAAAGACTGGCTAAAATTTCATTTCTCATTTTTCTCCACATTATAGGATGATAAACTTTCTTCTCACTTTAAAAACTTAGCTTCATCATTTATTACCTCTGTGAATTTTGCTAAGTCCTTTGACCTTTCTGGACCTTAGTTCTTTTTCTCTAAAATTAAGATGTTGTACCACAGAACCTATAAGCTTGCTTTCAGTTTTAGTAATAAATTAACTTTCTTTCTCTTAAATTGTATTAATAAAATGAGTTTTGCATTTTATTCTCATATCCCTAATATCCATGTGCTTCCCATTTCCAAATTGCATCTTTGCCATGTATACCTGTTTGAATTTGCACAGATTCCTTAACATCTCTGACCTCAGTTTTTCACATTTATAAAATAGAAGAACAGATATTAATCTATCTAATAGAGATTGACCAATAGATGCTAGATAAACCTATAGCAATATACATATTTCATATGTATTTAATCATATCATATTATATATACATATATGCATATGTATATGTGTGCATGTATGTGTATACACACAAACATAAATGTTTATTAATTTTTGAGAATCAGATATTTTTATTATTACTTGATTGAAAAATTCAAAATAACATTTCTTTTTTTACAGACTGTAGTCCCTCAAAATTATTTTACAGTGTCAAAATGCTTTTTCAACTGCTAAAGCTGTGGTACTTTATAGATGAGTATCAGTTTAGAAAACTGACCTGTTGTTGAAAGGATCATAAACAGCTTCTTCCAAAGTCCACCATGTCACTAAAGAATATTGGTTCACACTTTCACAAATTGTCTTTTCTTAATAAAAAATATTAAAAATAGTAAATTGGGACTTCATGTATTATACAACAGTGATGATAAGGACAATAAAAATGACAAGTTGCAGTAATACCTGAAGGGGAGAGCACCCACCTCAGTTTTGCTTGGGCAAGACCCTTTCAACAATGTCTTGTTTTAGCCTCTGTTTTCTGCATTTGTTCATGATTGTCACTTTCAAATGGTTTAACAACTCCACTAGATCTAAATCAAAATGTGTATGTGGAGTTGAGCTTGCTCTTTGTATTATAGCTTACATCAGCATTGGTCACATTTGAGCACACTGAGTGTTGATGCAATAGCTCCTATCTGATTGGTAAAGAATTATTGCTTTCATTTCTGACTTGACAGAACCACTTTTTACCCTGTTGTCCAGCAGCTCTTATCAAGGTAGTCCTTTGAAATCACTGCATTATGTGGTTGTTTGAGATTATAAATCCATAGACTGTTAGACTTGGAAAAATCTTTAGGAAGTACTTTTCCCACCACCAGAGTTTTGCATAGGGCAATCTGAAACTCAGAGAAGGAAAGTGGATGGATACAATTAATGAAATGTTTAATTTCAAATGGAAATCTGCTATTATTGTTAAGCATTATTACTATTTACATCTGTGACTTATGATTTATGGAAGCATCGTATTAAATATCCCAACATTATCAATGTAGATCAGTAATAATTCTCCAATTTTCAATCTTACAATTTTTCCCTGAGCACTGACATCTCATGACTGACACAGGATTATATGGGTAGTATGAGTCAAAGACAAAACTTGAACTTAGTCCATTTTGTCTTCAAGTCCAGCTCTTTGTCCTCTTAGGTACAAGAAATATTATTTTCCTTGCTGTCTCATTATAATATCTTAGTTCTTCTCAAATTGTACATTCTGTCAACATTCTATTCTCTTTCTACTATGTAACCCTGCCTAAAGAATATATATTTTCAAAACTATGTGCTTACATAGTGTATGTATACATAAATACACACATAAACATACAAACATGAGTAAACATAATCTTAGAGTATATGAACTTATAATTTCAAAAGTGAATTATACTTCATATATTAATTCTATTTACTAATACTTATTAACTTCTCTTTAATTTATAGGAAGAGAGTTTACTGTGATACTCATTTATTAAATGAGTTGCCTGTTATCATACATACATCATGTATGCATGCATATATACATACAGGCATACATACACACATACCTCAGACTCAAAACTTGGACAGATGGCTGGCCTTTTCTCTGATAAATCATTCTTTTTTAATTATTTTTTTATTTTTAGTTTTCAATATTCGTTTCCATAAGTTTTCAATATTCTCTACCCACTCCTCCCCCCCTCCCTCCGCAAGATGGCTTGCAAACTGATATGGTCTCTACACATACATTTCTATTGAACACATTTCCACATTTGTCGTGTTGTATTGAAGAATTATTTTTAAAAAATGGGAAAAACCATGAGAAACAAAAAAATTAACAAAACAGAAAAGAAATTAATCTGCTTTGTTCTGAATTCTGACTCCATAGTTCTTTCTCTAGATGAGGCTGATATTTTCATTATGTGTCCTTCGAAATTGTTTCAACCATAGATAGATACTATATAATGTCAGCATCTACTTTCCATGTTTATTTGAATAAAATGAGTAGTTTCAACTATATAAGGGATTGCTAACCTGAATCCGTGTACGCCTGTGCGGGGTGGGGGGGGTTGGGGAAAGAAGCTTGTCAAGGTGATACAATAGATATTTTGTAAATAACTGTTATACTATTAAAACAATTGAATCTGTTTTATTACTTATGTACATATTTATAGTAAACTCTAGTATTCATTTGTTCCATATTGGGAAGGGTGTTTTGGAAGATTTTATGAAAATCAATGATTATGAGGACCAAAAAAACAATGGCCACTAAGGTCCAAAAGGTTCTTAAATGACTTTCATGGTCATTCTTAGTTCTAAATCTGAACATTAAACATTAAACATTAACAAGTTTTCCTTTCTCAGAGTTGATAGTTCTTCTCTAAATGTAAGTTTTGTCTTGAATTCCTGTGAAATCTAGTAACTGGGCTGTGAACTAGATGCAATAGTAGATGCCTGAAGGATTTCTCTGCTTGACTCTATGGAAAATGTTTTTAGTGCATCATAGATTACATGAATAGAACCATGTCATTTGAGGAACACTGAATTTAAATAAATCAGACTCCACAGAATATATATTTCTTAAATAATATTATGGTTTCTCTAGTTATAGAAAAAATACCATGAACTAAAACATTATATATTGTTGAATGGATTTCTTACTGCTATACAACATTTCTATTCTCTCATCATTTCATGTCCAAAATATGCTTTTTCTGTATTATGCCTGACAAATCTAGTAACTCTGACAAGTAACAGTTTTTTAAAGCAAATGAAGGAATCATTATCTATACCTTTAACTAAGATTCTGTGCCCATTATGTAGACTGGATTAGGACTGGACAATTATTGTTGGTCTCTTATGACATCAACATCACTTTATAGAAACTGACTCTTTAACAAAACATTTCTGGATGTTTCGTTCAGAAATCAAAGTTTTTGCCCCTTATCATTAGATCTCACTGTCACTTTATTTTTGTGCAAAATCAATCAAATAGATCTCTGAGCTTGTTGGTGTGGAATTTCCTTGCACTGACACTGCTCACAAACTATCCATCACTGCCTGTTCTGTTATCTTATTGTGGAAGTTGCAGTATAAGTTTACCGGAGAGGGTTCTCAAAACTTATGGGAGTCTCCATTGCTTTCTTTTTATAGCATAAGGAGAACAATGGAACATACAGGATGACCTCAGTTATTATTCATTTTTTTGCCATAGAACTTATAATCCAAGGTCACAAACCTTTAATGAATTCCTAATTAATTATTGTATTTAACTAAGGCCCTTTCTGCATTTATTGAAATAATCACTCAGTCAGTATGCTGAGTGTTGGAGAGATGAAGAAAGGGGCAAAAGTCTCACATCTCAAATTCTTGCAGTTTTATGAGGGAAAAAAAGCAAATCATATATGTACAGTATATAGAAAGGGCAATTTGAGAAAGGAATATATTGGGAAAAGGAGAAAGGGGGAGAAAGATTAGGGTAAATTATTTCACATAAAAGAGGCAAGAGAAGGCTGTTACCATGGAGGGAAGGAGCAGGAAGGTGAAAGGGAATGTTTTACTCTCATTAGATTTGGTTTAAAGAGAGAATAACATACACACTCAATTGGGTATCTTACCCTACAGGAAAGTAGGGGGTAAGGGGATAAGAGGGGGCATGATAGAAAGGAAGAAAGATTGGGGGAGTGGGTAGTTAGAAGGAAATGCTTTTTGAAAAGGGACAGAGTCAAAGGAGGAAATAGAATATATGGGGGAATAACATGAAGGGAAATATATTTCATCTTTCACAACATAACTACAATGGAAAAGTTTTGCATAGCTACACATATATAATCTGTATTAAATTATTTATCTTCCCAATGGGAGTGTGGGAGAAGGGAAGAATGGATAGAATCTGGAACTCAAAATTTTATAAACAAATGTTAAAAAATTGCTTTCACATGTGACTGAGAAATAAGATACACAACTGATGGGGTATAGAAATCCATTTTTTCGTACAAGAAAGTAAGGAAAGAGGGGGAAAAGAGAGGACATAAGAGAGGGCAGATTGGGGGAAGGGGTATTCTGTATGTTCACCTTCTTGAGGCAGGGGGTAAGGGAGAGATGGGAAGAAAAATTATAACTCAAAATCTTGTGAAAATGAATGTTGAAAACTAAAAACTGAAATTAAACAAATAAAAATCTCCATTTGTTTTTATACTTCCTATTTTTTAATAGGAATAATTATTGTATTTAACTAAGGCCCTTTCTGGATTTATTGAAATAATCATATTAATTTTGTAGTTTTTGTGTATAGCCAATTATGCTTAGAGTTTTTCCCCCTAATATTGAGCCAGTACTAGATTCTTGAAATAAATCCTACAAGTATATGCTGTTTCTGTTATTTTTCTGTAATCTCCTAGATAGTATTTTGCTTATAATAATGCCTCAATATTTATTAAGGAAATTGGTTTGTAGTTTTCCTTTTTTTATTTTTCTAGTTAAGTGATAAAATCATATTTCTCTTTGAGAAGGAGTTCGGTAGTAATCATTTAAAATATATTAACTAGTTGTGTGTTTGTTTGTTTTTTTAATTTTTGGATGCGAAGACAAAGTAATTGGGTTAAATGACTTGCCCAAGGTCACCCAGATATTAAGTGAAAAGAGTCTGAGGCAGAATTTGAACTCAGATCCTCCTGACTCCAGAGTTAATGTTCTACTCACTGTGCCATCTAGCTGCCCATAAATTATTTAATATAGTATTGGAATGAGTTATTCTTTAAATGTTTCATAGAATTCATTTATAAAATCACGTGATTCAGGGAATTATTTTGGAGAGCTCACTGATGACTTTTGCAATTTATTTTACTGAGAGTTTAATTTTTTGTGTGTATACACATACATGTATGTATATGTGCATGTGTATCTGTGTGTGTGTAACCAGGTCCTAATTTTATTTCTTAGTTAAATATTTTCTTTTACTTTTTAATTTTATTAGTTTCTCTTTTGACATCCTGGATTTCTATTTTGGAAATTCATTGGAAAATTTAAATTATTTTTGTTATTATAGTTATTTTTTTCAATTGTCCAATTATTATATCTGCTCTTCAATTTCTATTTATATAAGCATTTATATATTACTATTTGGGGTATTTTGCATAAATTTGGAATGTGACACTATTGTCATTCAATTTGTTTAAAATATTGGTTGTTTCTATTCTTTGTTCTTTAATTCATTCATTCCTTATTCAGGATTGGATTATTTTCAATAAATTTTAAATCTATATTTCTAATACCCTTTGTTGAATGCAATGCTATATAATTATCATTCAAAAAGGATGAACAATTGTTTCATAGTGATTTATAAATATAATTTTTAATGCTTTATCTCAAATTATTGTAAAATTTTTAATTTTCTAATATATGGTCAATATTTGTTGAATGTGCTGAAGGTGTTGAAGGTTCTATTCCTATTCACTATTTTCAAGAGACATATGATATCTAACTTTTATAGAAGTATGTTTACTTCATCAATTTCATTTTTACCAACTTTATGATCAAATATATCTGGTTCTAAGATGGGAAAGTTGAGGCCCCTGGCCAGTAGAGTTTTAATTTTTTTTAAATATTTCTTTCTGTAATGATTTAGGTTTTTCTTTAAGAATTGGCATGTTCTGCTATTGGTAAATCTAGGTTTAATGCCAATATAACTTCATTATCAAAGTGTTTTTCGCAAAACAAAGATTTCTTGATTATCTCTTTTTTAATTAAGACTATTTTTTTTGCTTTTGTTTTGTTAGAGATCATGATTACTACCCCTGCATTTTTTTTACCTGAGATGAAGCAGAACATAATATGCTCCAGCACCTAATTTTATCTGGATGTATTTCAGGTTTCAAGTGTCTTTTTTGGAAACAATATATTGTTTGAATCTGATTTCAAATTCATTCTATTTGCTTATGTTTTATGAGTAAGTTCATCTTATTCATAGTCACAATCACAGTCATGCTTTCTGTGCATTTCCCTCTCACATTTTCTTCTCTCTGCCTTTGTCTCTGTGTCTCTTTTTTTCTGTCTCTGTTTCTGTGTCTGTCTTTTTAACTGTTCTGTCTCCCTTTGCCTCTGTCTGTCTGTCTCTGTTTCTGTCTGTCTGTCTTTGTCTGTCTGTCTGTCTGTCTGTGTTTTTACTCTCTGTCTTCTAAAATCTATATTGCTTCAGAGAAATATTTTCCTTAATCCACCCTCCCATTACCTACCTATCTCCTTTCTTTTATCCCCCTCCCATTCTACTTCCCTTGTGAATAAGGTGGATTTCTATACCTAACTGAGGACATATGGATGTTCTTCCCTCTTTTAATGAATTATAATGACACTGACCTTCAAAAGTTACACATCACCCCATTATCCTCTTTACTGTAAAAGGTCTGCTTTTCACATTTATTTTGCATGAGATGATTTCCCAAAAGATTCCTTTATTTTCCTCTTCTTTCAGGGCATCTCTCTCTCTTACTGCATTTTATTTTGAAATTATCCCAAAATAGTTGTTTTACATCCATGCCCTATATGTAGACTTCAAACTGCCTTAATAATGATAAAGTTCTTAGGAGATGCATATATTACCTTTCCATATGGGAATGTAAATAGTCACTTGTGATTTCCCTTTCCCTTTTACTTTTTATTTTACTCTTCAGTTAGAACTCAAATTAAAAAAAAACATAAGTTAATTATTTTAAATGTTATTGGAAAATATATTTAAAAATTCCAAAATAAATGATGTATTAATATTATTTTGGAAGACTTTAAGTGTGACAAAAATACATTATTATTTCTATCCACCATCAGCATTGTAATGAACATCACAGACAAGCAAACCCAAAGCCCTATTTTAATTGAAGAACTTGAAGCAAGGTAATTCGGGATTCAATGTGGATAACAGCATGGTTTTTATGTAGGTCTAATAAGTTAATATTTATAACTTGCACCTGTCATAGTGTCTACTGCATACTAGGCACAATATAAATGTTTATTCCCTTCTTTTTAACTCTCTTGTTCAAGATCATAGAATAAGTATCAAGGGCAGGATTTGAACTCATATCACCTATTCTTACACTGTTTTCAGTGGTCACTCAACTCGATTGTACTAACTAGCCAAAGAATATTAGAACATCATAAAGTGATAAAGTCAAGTAATATTGTCAAAGTCTCTGATTCATGTTATGTTTATTTTTAGCTAAGTGTGCATCAAAATATATATTTTTATAGTAAATCAAAATAATGTTCTTTTAGTATCATAGGGCTAGAACTTGAGACAACTTCATAGATCATCAATTTTACCCTTCTTTTTAAGAAAAGAAAATAAGACCTAAAGAGGTTAAATTACTTGTTCAAGGTGACATAGGTAAGGCTTTCAGGCTCAAACACCTTATTTATTATTTCACTGATGCTCTTTTTTAAATTTTTTTTTTGCTTTTTGGAGGGCAATTGGGGTTAAGTGACTTGCCCAAAGTAACGTGGCCACTTTTTGTGTTAAGTGCTGGAGGCTGGATTTGAACTCAGGTCCTCCTGACTCCAGGGCCAATGCTCTATTCACTGCACCACCTAGCCACCCCATGCTCTTTATTTTTAGTTTGCTTATTTATTATTTTGCCATACCATATATACTCAAACTTATTTTGACTTTGCAAGGACATAATTAATTTAGAGACACATAAAGCAGGGGTTTAATAAATTGTTCTTTAATTGATTAAAATAACTGAGGTAAATAGAAAAAAAATATTTAAAAGTAGGTTCATATATCTGTAGCTATTTCTCTTGAATGTCAATCCCTTAAAAAAAGAGATGGTCTGGGTTTTTGTTGTTGTTGTTGTTGTTGTTTTTAATTTTCCTGTCTAGGAACATAGGGAAGAATCTTAAACATAGTTGTCACTAAACATATGTTAGCTGAGTTGATGATTTGTGTGTTTCTTAGCAATAACTTGGAAAGGTAAATGTATAACAATATAATTAGTGTCAGTGACCCACAGTTTAAAAAGTAATGCCGTGGAATACAATTTAAAGATTAAAATAGAAGTATTCTGACAAGTTCAAATTGTTTATTTCATCTCTCTATAATCACCTTGATCTCATCCTCAAAAAAACTAGTTGCTCTTATATCTGAATATTCTGGAAGTATTGATTTCTTATAGTCTGCCAGCACACAGTATGTCAGGCCATAAAACCAAACTTAGGTTGATACAATAATCTTTTTCATTCTTTCATAAACACATATTATGACTTAAATAACAAAACAGCTGGAATATGAAAGAATTTGCAAGAATAATGCAGAGGTTTCTCCACAACTGATTATGTGCATGTTGTGAAGGGTAGCTCACAAATATTACTTACCAGAATTAGCCAAGACAATTCCAAAGGAAAATAAAGACTCTTTTCTTTGTTATATTAATGAGGTATTGGTGGTGGAAAAATTTGTCAAGATGAATACAGTTTTATTCACATTCAAATGAGTAAATTCATTGTGTTTTATCGGGTATTTTATGGTGAAAAGAGATGGAGTTATACTTCACTTTTCAATGTGGGGCTAATTAATTGGAATGAATTATAATATGATAACTATATGTACATATATATACACACATGTATATATATATACTCTAGTAGATACATATACTCTGCAATATATAGATATACACTGTGCAATATATACATATGTGTGTACATACACATATATAGCCTTACACATACATATATACATATATGTACATCTATATGAGTGAATGTGTCTGTATATATCTTCAAATGGTGCTTGTTCAGTAGCTGTTTGAATGACTAGAAATCAAGAAATCTCAAATATTCAAAAGATTGTCATGGGAATGGGTGGTTAAACATTCTATGTAGTTGGAACAATAGACCAAGTATGAATGAATCAAAATATTGGGTTTCAATAGAAAGGTGACATGATGTAGGAGAAAGAACGCTAGTTTGGTAGTTTAAGAACTTTTCTCCACCACTTACTGCCTATGGGACCAAAGGCTCTCTATTTATCATCTTTGTGATTCAGATCCGGATGCAGAAGTACAAAGTATGGACTAAATGATCCCCATGGGGCCTTCTAAGTTCCAATTCTAAATTACAAAATTTATTTTACAAGTATCCACTAAACAGTATTTGTAAGTTCTTTGAAAGTAGGAACTGACTCATTCTATTAATACTTCTCAGTGTCTGTACATAGTAGGCAGTTGTAAATGATTACTGATTGTATGATTGATCACTTACTATATTCCATACACTAAATCTTGAAGTTGGTCATGAAATTCAGAATTCAGTGAATATAAATTTAACACCATAAGCAAAGAGCAATTGACTTATTGTGAATGAGATAATGAACAAAGTAAAACACTAATGCAATTTATTTTCCCTAATACACTGTTGTTTCATGTAATATTTTTCAATCACATCTACAAAATTAACATGATTTTTTTAAAATTGCAAACTCTTTCCCTCTTCTGACTCCTCCTTGAGAAGGCATACAATTTGATATACATTATACATGTATTTAAGGCAAAACATATGGCCTTATCAATCATTTTTTAAAACAAAAATACATACCCAGAAAAAGAAAAAAAAATAAGTACGCTTTGATCTGTATTAAGACTCCATAATCCATTCCCACAAATACTGTTTTGGCTATATCCCATAATTATTGGTATGCTGTCACATTGTTGTCATTTTCTTCAATTAAATTATTGATGAATTCTATGATATGCACTTCTACCCACTCATTCTTTGAAAAAAGATTATTTAGTTTCTAATTAATTTTTCATATATTTTCCATAGCCTATTTTTAAATGAAATTTTATTGCATTTGGGTCTGAAAAGAATGCATTTAATATTTCTCCTTTTATTAATTCACTTGTAAAGTTTTTTAATACCCTAATGTGTTATTTTTGGAGGGAATGTGCAATATACATCTATTTTTTTAACTTTTACTTGTTTTCTTTTTTTGTTTTGTTTTTTTGTTTTGGGGGTTTTTTTTTGCTTTTTTTTGGAGGGCAGTTGGGGTTAAGTGACTTGCCCAAAGTCACAGTCTAGTTTTTTGTGTTAAGTGTCTGAGGCCGGATTTGAACTCAGGTACTCCTGACTTCAGGGCTGGGGCTCTATTCACTGCGCCAACTAGCCGCCCCTTTACTTGTTTTCTTGTTGACATCATTCATTTTCATGAGATTTTTGAATTACACATTTTCTCCCATTCTTTCCCCTACCATAAAGACAAAACAGCAATCCCACTGTAAATCCCTTCTCCTGCTCTACTCTCTAACTTTCTGGTAGGGCAGGGAGGGTCTCCCTACCCCAGCCCCTGTATATCTTAATTCCTACTTGCAGATATTGCAGAGCTTTAAATTCTAGATTCTTTAAATTCCTCCCTTGTCACCCACCCCCATTGGAAGGATGATGAATTCAACACAGGCTGCAGATGTGTGGTTGTTCAGGACATCTTCATAGTGGACATATTTTGACAGTGATCATATGTCCCTCCTTCCTATCCCTCACCCCCATGTTCTGTTCTCTACCTTGTCCCTGTCGCTTTACTGAAGTGTGTGCTTCCAACATCCTCCCCCCAGACCCTGCCCTCCCATCAGTCATCCTACCTCTCATCCCCATGCCCCCTACTCTCCGGTGTGGCATGATGCCCAGTTTAGGGTTTATGCCATTTCTTCCCTAAGCCAAATTCAATGAGAGTAATCGAAAGTAAAATTGTAACAGTTATCCCCTGCCTCTTCTATATGGGATGATTAACCCCATTTTGCCTCTCCCTTTCTCCTCTCATTCTAGTCCTCTCCCACCTCAGAATTTCACCTTTTAAAGTATCATCCCTTCCTATTCAATAGATCATATACCCTCTATATACACATATACACACATGCTCATATATGTATTCATACACATATATAGACATAT
>JAQQSW010015609.1:0-11849 GCA_028646575.1 Pseudocheirus occidentalis | reverse complement strand
TCATGGCTTTCAGGTAGTTCAGTAATTTTTAAATTGTCTCTCCTGGATCTATTTTCCAGGTCAGTGGTTTTTTCAAGGAGATATTTCACATTGCCTTCTATTTGTTCATTTGTTTGGATCTGTTTAATAGTATCTTGATTTCTCATCAAGTCATTTGTTTCCATTTGCTCTACTCTAATTCTACAGGAATTATTCTCTTTAGAGAGCTTTTGAGATTCTTTTTCCATCTGGCAAATTCGACTTTTTTAGGCATTGTTCTCCTCATTGGCTTTTTGGGCCCCTTTTGCCATTTGAGTTAATCTATTTTTTAAGGTGTTATTTTCTTCAGTCAGGTTGTTGACTCTCTTATCATGATTTTCTTGCATCATTCTCATTTCTTTCCTCAATTTTTCTTCTACCTGTCTTATTTGATTCTTTAAATCCTTTTGAGTTCTTCCAGGAATTATTTTGGGGGGCCTGACACCAATTCACATTTTTCTTTGAAATTTTGGACGTAGCTATTCTGACTGTTGTCTTTTGAGTTTTGTGTTTTGATCTTCCCTGTTACCACAGTAACTTTCTGCGGTCAAGTTCTTTTTTTAAGTTGTTTGCTCACTTTTTCCAGCCTATTTTTTGACTTTTAACCTGATATTAAAGTTAGGCTCTGCTCCCAGAGTAGAGGGAGAGCTGTCCCAAGCTTCAGGTTTTTCATACTACTTTTTTCACAGCCAAGATGGTATGATCTAAGGAGAAGTGTGGTTAGTGCTCTCCTGGCCAGTGCTGTGGTCTTATGAGTAACCACAAACTTTTTTGTGCTGGAACTGTTACTAGGTTTCCTGTTCCCCTGTGGCCACAAGCTCTGATGTGCTAGTACTCTTCCTCTCCTTGGGATTGCACATGCACAATGCAACAGAGTCCTATACCCAGGGCCAGCAAAGGATTCCCCTCCTGACCAGTTGTCCAACCTCCTTACTGTGTGTGGACTGAGAGCTACAGAAGCCACTGCTGTGGTACACTGAAATCCAGCCACTGACTTGCCATCTTTGCCTGTGCTGGACTGCATTCAATTCTCACCAGTGAGATAGAGCTTTCCTGCCAACCTTTCAAGTTATCTTGGGCTAGAAAATTATTTTACCCCATTCTTTTGTTGGTTTTGCCACTTCAGAATTCATGTTGAGGTGTTATTTTAATGTTGTTTGAAGATGAATTTAGGAGATGTTGAGCAAATTCCTGACTTTACTCCATCATCTTTGCTCTGCTTCTCAGCTGCACATGAACTTTAAAAGATGGCTGTGATTTTATTCAGTCATTGATAGTATCATCAAATGATAAGCTATAAATTCTGTGACTTCCTTTCTATATAAACCTTATCAAAGACAGTTCTCCTTGGTTGTGGCTATTTCTTAATATTTTTCAAACATAAGAATGACTTTTCTCCTGCACAGTTGGTTGCTATGAGACTTCAAAGGGTTCCCAGACTTGCTCCACATGCTACAACATGAGCAAAAAACAAGTTGATCTTTTTTTGGATGACAACTTAATACAACTTCAAATAGCACAAATAGTTTTCATTAAGGAAATTTAGCTTGATATAAGCATATTAGTTATAACCTAATTTCCCTGATATCATTAACATCAGCCTTATAGCTTTTCCTCTTATGCTTCATATCTTCCCACAACTTTTTTTCCTGAGGAAAAATGAATATTTTTGCAGTATTTTCACATCTATTAGGAAGAAAGGATTCAGCTAGGGCTTAGCTCTTTTTTTAAAGGCTGCTCATAGTTTATTATAAATAAAGTTACTGAGGCTACTAGAAAGCACATGAGTAACTTAAGTTTAAAAAAATAGTTTCTTGTCCTCATTCTTGGTGTTTTGCTTTTGTTTCACTTTTAACACATACACACACACACAAACACACACACACATTATTTATACACTTGAGCAGCCTGCCTCAAAAGGCCAGGAAGAAAGGGAGTGAGAAAAGGGGAGAGTTACAGTTAGATATAGGCTCAGACACCTAGTGCCCTGCAGGAGTAGAGAGCAACCGGCAGGGTACTGCCCATCACAAAGAAGTCCCCATGCTAGCTCTGCTGAGATCAATGACATCTGACCTTCTGAGGTAGTTCACAGGTGTTCATTCCATGAACTACCTGTAAAGTTCTGACGTCCTCTGGGAATTCTGATACAATTATCATGAACAGGTGACTGGACCTCTTGAGGAAGAAGCTTGTCCACCTCTGGTTGAGGAAGACTAGGGTGGTCACTTCTACGATGAGGGATCACTTGCCCTGAACTCTTGGCACTTCTTTAGGAGCTGCTGCTGGAAGTGGATGGAGCCCACTCAGTAAATCAGCTACAACATCTGAAATCTACATACCATACTTTTTTTTCCTGTTGGTAGATGTCATCATACCTTCCTGCCTTGTGGGATTTATTATCATATGACATATCATTAGGTCAAACTTTACTTCAGGTCATACCTGAGTCAGGACTGGTACAGTCTGTCTGGACTTGCCTGGGTGTTGTTTAGCAGCTTAGGGACCCCTGAGATAATGAAATGTTGGTATAAATTATAGTTCTTTATGCACAGATTTCATGTCAGTTGCTAATGTCTGTTTTAGAGTTTCTTCCTTTTATGTTTAACAAAACCAGTTACACATATGACATGAAACTGAATACATTTTATACATACAAGAGCTGTCATGCTAAAGACAAAAGTTGTAGCTTACATATTCACATAAATATGGTGTTACAGTAATAATATAGAGCTGCCTATTTGCTCTTCTAAAGGAATACATCAAGATATTTTTAAGTCGTGTAAAGAGATTTTTTTTCCAAGTGGTTTTGAAGGCTGTCAATAGCTAATAGAGGAAAATTCAAGGTGGAAAGGGAAGAAAGGTTGCTGTCACTCATTTATCAAATAAACATCTATTTCATACATTGTGTCCCAAAGAAGACACAAACTCTGCCTAAATCAGATGAGACATTTATTAACTGAGCAAAACAGTTTGAGGAACCTTAGGAAGTTAGAATAAAGAAAAGGTGATCATGAGTTGATATTTGCCCAGAATATCAAGCCCTTCTGTTGTATACCCACATTTACACAGAATGGTGGTGCCTGCTTTGTTTAACCTTTTCTTTAGATGAGAATTACCATGATAACCTCATGCAAATTTTAAAGAATGAAAATATAGTGAAAAGAGCACCAACCCTGGAGTCAGGAAGATCTGAGTTCAAATCCCACCTAAGACACTTGACACACTAGCTGTGTGACTTTGGGCAAGTCACTTAACCCCAATTGCCTTGCCTTCCCTCCTCAAAAAAACAAAACAAACAAACAAAAGAATGAGAATATTATAAGTACACTTAGCACAAAAACTATTGCTTGATACTTTTTTTAAGTGTGATTTCATCCCGTATGGGCACTCCTGCCACCCATGAGAGTTATAACCTTTCCACATCTTACTAAATCTAAATGGTTTAATGATTTGCTGTGGCCAAAAAATTATCATCTGGTAGCTAGTCTTTTGGTGATGAAATTCCCTGATTCTCAAAGGTAATCTGTTACTGGGTCCATAGCCAAAGCCTTTTTAGTTTGGTAGGAACCTCTAGAGTTTTTGTCTCACTACAGTAACCCTTCAAAAAGCTAGAATCACCTTCACACCACCAGAAGGCCTGAGGAGGACTTTTATTTTGGCCTTTGTATCCTCCCAAGCATGCTTCCCTATGGCCTAGATGCTCTCTGAGGCCATTCTTCTTCCTAAATTTTTGCTTTAAATGAGCCGCTCCATTGGGCTGCTGAGAAAAAGGCTAGCCTGTCTGTTGCTGTGATTTCTCAAAAATCTACAACCATGCCAATTGCCTGAAAGACAAGAACAGTTAAGCAACAATGAGGTCTTGGAACTCAGCCACTCTGCCATCCCTGAAACAATAATGCTTGATGTTCTCCACCTCTCCGGTCAGGGCATGTTCAAAGAGGAGGTGACAGAAAGGCTATCCATGCAACTGTGCTTTGTCAGCTGAAGTGGGGCAACCAAAACATTTTAATGATTCATGAGCAGGAAGTATTATGAGCAATAGTGGCCCTAGAAATAAAATTCCTAATATTGTTGTAGAGAAACAATATGAATTCAGTAGGTTGGGGAGAAATGAAAAGGAAATGGGAATCGACTACTTTCAAGATGACCTAGCTAAAATGCACTTTCCAAGAAACCCCTTACCCTATCAAGGACAAAGGCCCTTGAGACAGACTTCAGAATTCTGATCAGTACATTGGCCAACCAAGATTCCAGAATGTCCATCATGAAGAATGCTATTTATCTCTTGACAGAGAGGTGATGAACTCATTAGTCAGAATGAAACATTCTTTTTTTGAATATGGCCAATGTTGGAATTTGTCTTGCTTGACTATGCACATTTGTTCTTTAAAGCATTTTGTTGGAGGTAGAATGAAGGATGGTAAATGTGGGATGAAGAGAACATAAATGTTCATTAATTGAAAAAAATAAAAATAATTTTTAAAGAAAATGTCCTTGAGATGCCGTATCTGCCTTTTCTAAGGAAAAATCATTCCTTACAGAAAAATTAAGTTTTACATATATCTATACACCATAGTGTATAGATACAGTGTAATTAATGATTCTCCTACAACAGAGTAGAAGGTCCACCTGCTGTTTTGTGAAAGAAAGAAAAATAATAGCAAGGAATTCAGTCAAGCACTTAATTGAATAGCCAGGATAAGCAACCTTCCCAAAGAATCTATTCTCTAAAGTTTAATAACTTATTCAAGCCTGCTTTATTGAAACTTTTCCCCTTTATTTACTGTTTTCTTTTCATCTTTTCCTTAGATCTTAAATTTCCTTTATTTTTTAATGTTCCAAAATTACAAAGAATAAGATTGGTGCCTAAAGAGAGAGAACAATATGCCTTCATCCACTCCTTTGCAGAAGTCCAGGGGTATAGAACACTGTAAGGAATACAGTAGTCTTTTCCACAAACACTATATGCATTTTTTCCATATATTGATCAGTTCTGCTTAATGTTTTTCTCATCTACCTCTTTTCCTTTAAAAAAATACTTTCTCTAAGGGATGCCTTTCAATCTAGGAGGAGGAGAAGTATACCAACGATAACAACAATCTGATTTTTTAAAGTTCCTTCGTTTTTACTGCTGCTTGCATATTGGGGTTCCAAGGCAGATAGAAAGTTCAGTTTGTAGACTGAGTTCAAGCCTGCTTGTGGAAAGAGTCATCAGATATACTCATTCTCATTTTTTCTTGTTTTAAATCCTTGGTATTAGGGAACAATTTGTGGCTGATCTCAGTATAGTAAACTTTTATGAAATTCATGGAGATCATTGTGCTCAGCAGTGGGGTGAGGTATAAATCTCGGATTCAGACATAGTCCCTGCAAACACAAATACTGCTTGACAAGTTCGTTAGAGAGCATAACAAAATGCTATATAAGGTGCTAGAGGAAGGTCATTATCACCTGGGGCTTCAAGGAAGATTTCCTGGAGAAGACAGCATTTGAGGTGGGTTATAGAGGATGGCTATGAGTTCAGTATGCTAAGAGGATGGGGTAGAGCATTCTACCCACACAAGCCTATCAACAAACATTTGTTAAGTGTTTACTGTGAGCAAGGCATTGTGGTAAGTGCCTATGATGAGCCAGCCAGCCATGCTATTGTTGAGACAAGTGCAATGAATGGAACAGTTTTGACTAGCAAGAAGCTTATATGTAGAATGTCCAAAGACATGGGCATGGTACATTTTAAGTGGGAAGAAAGTTATGAAATTGGAGCAGACTACTAAGAAGGGATACATTAAGCTAGAAAAGTAGAATAGCATCTGGTTGCATAGAGCCTTGAATGTCAAAGAAAGGAATTTGTGTTTGGAAGGAAGCAAGGAACAACTGAAAATTGTTTTAAAAGAATGGTCTTTGCATATAAAAGGGTCTTCCCACAGATTGTGAAGGCTAGATTAGAGAAGTGAGAGAGTAGAGGCAGAAAGACCTTTAAGGAGGTTATTGGAATAGTCTAGGTAGGTGATAATGAAGACTGTTATTACAGTGATAGCAGTAAAAATAGAGCAAAAAGAGATGGATAAGAGAGACTGAAAAGATGGAACTTTATCTGCTTCTTAAAACAATCCTGTGAGGCAGTCATGTCAGATAGCTCCATTTTAAGGTGAAGAAATTGATGTTCAAGAAAGGTTGGTGGTTGCCTATAATCCCATAAGCTTTAAAAAAAATTATTAAATTATTATTTAACATTCATTTTTAAAAATTTTGAGTTCTAAATTCTCTCCCTCTCTTCCCCACCCATTGGGAAAGCAAGCAATATGCCATCCATTATACATGTGAAGTCATGCAAAACATTTCCAGCATGTTGCAAACAAAAAAAGCAAGAAAAATAAAGTGAAAAAGGTATGCTTCAGTCTGCACTCAGAATCCATCAGCTCTCTCTTTGGAAATGGATAGCATTTTCATCATGGATCCTTTGAAACTGTCCTAGATTCGTGTATTCATATTATTTATTCAATTTTTTTCAATTATTTTTTCATTCATATTTTCATTAGTATATTCATATTAATTTTAAAGTCAGGAAGCCAGAATTCAAACCTAGGCCTCTGCTGAGTCTAAGTTGAACATTCTTTCTGCTACTACCTCTGTTGAGGGGTTGTGAAGAGAAGGAATAACAAAGTAGAGAGACTGAAGATTGCTTAGAGAGATCAACAAAGAACCAGGAGAGTAGTGTGTGTCAGAAGCCTAGAAATAAGGGTGCCCAGCAGGAAGAGGAGGTCTATAGTATCAATTGCTACAGAGAGATCAAAGAGGATTGGAGGAGTACGGGAGATTTCATTGAATTTGGCAATTAGGAGGTCACTAGTAACGTTAGAAAGAGGAAGTTTCAGTAGAGTGGTGGGAGTAGAAACCTGATTCTAAGGAGAGGAAAAAAGAAAGGGTAGTGAAGATGAGGTAGAAGCATCTTGTATGGGTCACATTTTCAAGAATTTTTAGCTGTAAAGAGGAGGGAAGAACTGGGACAGGAGCAGAATAGAATGAAAACATTCAAAAGAGAAGCATTTTTTTTTATTTTAATGGGGAAATTTGACCATGTTTGTAGGTATGCAAGAGACAGTTTCCTGAAAGTAGCAAAAGAGAATGAGATCAAGGGCTTGGGTAGCAGGATTGGCTGTAGAATGTAGTAGAAGTGTATCATTTCTTTCTTGACTGGAAGAGAGAAGAAAGAAGGTGATGACGTTTGTGGAGTCTGGAAGAGGAGCTGACAGAATTCTCCTCAGATGGCCTTAATCTTCCCAGGAAGGAGGAGAGGGGGCCATTTTCTAGAAGTAATCCAAGAAGATTTTGGTGGTAGGAGAGAATTAAATTTATAGAACAGTCCCTGTGAGGAGTAAGCTTAGAGTCAAATGATAGTCAAGCAACAATGATGGGCCAGCTGAGGTACCGTGAAATCGACTCCACTCCAAGACTGTCTTCAGAAGCATGCAGAAGTCTGAAACCAGAGTAGAGAAATGGGTCAGCCAATGGCTGGACTGGTAGGAGGTCTGTGGCAAAAGGGATTCAAAAGTAATAGTGAGGGAGACATGGAGATAGAAAGTCAAGAATGGTAATAAACACTGACTCCTCCCCCCAAGAGAGCAAAAGTCATAATAAGTACAAAAGTCATTACTAATACCATAATATAATAATGATAAAGTCATAATAAAGACAAAGAACCAAATGTGAATGAGAAAGTAGGAAAGGCAGCCTAGAAGGTTGACATCAGAGAATGGAACTTTGATGTTTCCGGTCTTGGAAGGAGTACAATTCTCAAAAAGATGGTGAGGTCTAGGTCCAAGGTATTGGCTAATGTAATCTGGCAAAAAAAATAGCTAGCTTTTAATACAGCACTTGAAAATTTGGAAAGCACATTTACGTAAGTATCTAATTTGACCCTCATAAAAATCTTGTAGGTACCACAAATATTGTTCCCATTTTAAGACTTGGAGACATTAAGAGATCTGACCAGGGTTATACAGAAGTAGGCATCACTCCCAGGCCTTCTTGATTCCAAGTCCAATTACGTCATTAAATTGATAAAGGGGGTAAGCATGAATATAGAAAAACCTAATATTACCTCTTGACAGAGGGATAATGAAGTAGGAGAAAATCAAGATATGCATTTTCAGACCTGACTAGTCTTGATTTGTTTTGCTTTCCTCATTTGTTACAAGGGAAGGTGTCATTTTGGAGGCCAGGTGGACTGATGAGGAGCTAGTTACATGCAAAAAAGAACATCAATAAAATGTTTTTAAAATACATAGAATAAAATTAAAAGAAGTACAGAGGGGACACAAGTATAACAGTTTTGTTACTACTTAAGTGTAATATATATCTAAATGTATTACATGTAATGTATATATTTCTTTAAAATGATGTAACAGTTAAGTTTTTTATTCAATCCTCTTTCTATATGAAAATATTAAGTTCTCAATGAAAAAGTTTTTTTTCAAAGAATCTGAAGAAAGGTTCTTTAAGAAAGGGACTGGGGTGGAGATGAAAATGGGGAGCAAGAATCTAAATACATTGAAACAGTTGGGAGAATGATGTAGAGAGATCCGTAGAGGACAATAAGGATGGGGAGATGGTATTAGAGAGATTGAGTGGGCTTCAACAGGGAAAGGTTATTGGAAAATGGTGATAGAGGAAATGAGCTAAAAACAAAAAGAGGGAACAATTCCTACTCCTGAAACAGTATGTGTACGTGGGGAAAATTGAGAGGGATGGCATCCAGGGGAGAAGATTTTAAAGGAGGTTGTATCTTTAGGAGAAGAGCCAGACATCCCTTAAAAAGAGGAAATAAGAGGGATGTGAGGTAAAAAGTTTAAGGCAGCATGGTGCAGTGAAAAGAGGATTGGATTTTCAGACAAAGGACCTATGGTGTCTTGAATCCTGCCACTTTTGTGTACCAGAGAGAGTCAATCAGTTTTCTCACCTGTAAATCGAGAGGATTGACTGAATGGCCTATAAAGTCCTCTCCTTCTAAAAGTTTATGACACTTAAAGCTTGTAGAGAAAAAGCAGGGTTTCCAGCCCATTTGGAGTGGGATGAGGAAGTACCCACAGCAGCAGCAAGGGGAATAGAAATGATTAGAAGAAGACTCAGGAATTGAGAGGAAGCACTGTGTATGCTTAATTTGTACAGGAAGAGATGCATGAGTTTACAAGACAGAGATTGAGAGAGCCAGTATGCCAGGGGATAAATCAGGTTGTGGCTTTGGCTAGAACCAATCTACAAGAGGATGTGCAGCTGCTGCCAGGGGTTCAAGATAGAAGAATTTAGAACCTTAACATATTGGAGTATGAGGTATGGTCTCCTTGTGTGCTCTGGTTCCTTGACTAGGTCTAGATTTTTCAGCTTTGGGGGTGAGATATGATAGGATCAGGGTTCCTGCATTCCCCAAAAGAGGAATTTGTTTTCCCTGAAGGACAACGCATCTGACCGGGGATCTTATTGGTGCCTGCATCCTTTGAAGAAGACAAGCATTTATTAAGTGCCTACTATATGCCAGTCACTGCACTAAGTAAGCACTTTACTAATATTTCCTTTGAACCTCACAACAACCCTGAGAGGTAAATACTATTATCCCCGCTTTACAGTTGAAGAAGCTAAGGCAAATAGAGGGTAAGTGATTTGTATAGGGCCACATACTAGTAAGAGGCTGGATTTGAACTCAAGTCCTTTATGATTCCAGGCCCAGTACTTTATCCACTGTGCTGCCTAGCCATGTTAAAGCAATTTCCTGGTCACCTGAAGGCTGACTTTCTAAAAAAAATCTAAAGGTGGATTCATTTCCCATTGACTTGCTAGATTTCTGAAGTCCATGAGTCACCATACCCAGCCTTGCTGACCAGATGTTTCCATATGGAAGGGAGCAGCATCTAGAGAAGCTAAATGGTGTGCTATCCTTGTCACAGCTCCTCGCTGTTGGATCAAAGTAAGCCTCTTTTTGTTAATAGTTCATGGACTGTCCAGTGCCTCACTTCATTCCAGTACCAAATCTGAAATAGCAAGGTGCTGATGTTAAGCCTGCCCTTAACACAAGGAAAAGGTTCAAAAGGTGCTCAATAGGATGTTGCTTTCTTGAGGATTTTCCTCTAAAATGGTATGGATTTTTGATTGAGGGAACAAAACTTTGGTTCTCTACACAGTTCTCACTTCTGCTTTAACTAAGGGACTTCAAGAACTATAAAAGGCATCAATCAAGAGTCAGTAGGCAGACTCGTGGGGGTGGAGCCAAGATGGTGGGGTAGAAGCAGCAAGGTTCCACAGCTCCCACACAGCCACCCTAAATACCCATAAAATATGACACTAAACAAATTCTAAGGCTCTGAAACTCACAAAAATACAGAAAACACATCTCTTGCTGAAGACAGCTCAGCAGGAGGGGCTCATCCAGCAGGCCAGGAGCCAAGGCCAGCCCAGCCTGAAACCTAAACACGGCCAGGCCCCAGCAGGCAATTGGGAGGAGCTGAGCCGATCTGCAGCCAGTCTACAGGAGAGAAGATCTACAACACCTCCAGAAAACTCCACATCTATCAAGGGGTGAAAGATTAGAGAAAGACAGCTTAGCAACAGGGACTCATTGCAGTGGGCCTGGAGCCGAGGCGAGGCCAGCCCAGCCCAAAACCAAAACCTCAGCCAGGCCCCAGGGCAATTGGGAGGAGCCCAGCTGAGGCACAGCGTGAGTCTACTTTAGAGAAGATCTACAGCACCTCAAGGGATCTTCACATCTAGAAAGCCAGGATTAGAGAAGGTCAGTGAAAGTGGAACTTTCAAGCGGAATTTGGGGGAGGAAAAGCGGTTCAGCCAATCTGCCCCACTGCAAGGAAGCAGTGGGGGAAGGGCAGTAACTGCTGTAACCAGTGGCTGCCCCCACTGGGCTACTTCAGAGCCCTTGGCCTGCGGACCCCAAGTGCTCTTGTTTGAGCGGCCTGGATCTGGATTGTGGTCTTTGGTAGTGGTCCTTGGGTGTGCTCTCAGCAAGCCAAACCTGGGGGGAGGGGCTGCAACACCCCTCTAATAGCTCCGGCAGCTGGAAAAACCCCAGCAATTTGGAACAGAGCTTTCCCCCCGGAAGCAGAGTTCTACAAAGCTAAAAAAAAACACAACCAATTAATTGACTGGCCAACATGAGGAAAAGGAAGCAAAATAAGAACATCAATAAAACTCTAGAATCCTTTTTTGTGGACAAAAAAGATCAAAGCATGGAACGGGAGGAAGACAACACAGTCAGAACTCCCACACCAAATGCTTCCAAGACACTTGAAGAATGTCTAGAAGCTACAGATCAACTAAAAAAGGACTTTGAAAAAAAATAAGAGAAGTGGAGGGAAATTTGGGAAGAAAAATTAGAATGATGCGAGAAAATCATGAAAAGACTGAAGAAAACAACACTTTAAAAAATAGATTAACTCAAATGGCAAAAAAGGCCCAGAAAGCCAATGGGGAGAAGAATGCCTTAAAAAGTCGAATTTCCCAGATGGAAAAAGAATCTCAAAAGTAGAGTGGAGCAAGTGGAAGCTAATTACTTTATGAGAAACCAAGATACTATTAAATGGTTACAAAGAAATGAAAAAATAGAAAGCAATGTGAAATATCTCCTTGAAAAAACCACTGACCTGGAAAATGGCCCAGGAGGACTATTTGAAAGGAGAGACAATTTGAAAATTATTGGTCTGCCTGAAACCCATGACCAGAAAAAGAACTTGGAAAGCATCCTTCAAGAAATCCTCAAAGAAAATTGCTCTGATGTTTTAGAGTCAAAGGGCAAAATAGAACTTGAAAGAATTCACTGATCACCTCTT
>JAQQSW010015608.1:0-11849 GCA_028646575.1 Pseudocheirus occidentalis | reverse complement strand
ATTTGGTGTGGGAGTTCTGGTTTCTGGGCTCTCTTCCTCCCCTTCCATGCTTTGACCCTTTTTATCCATAAAAAAGGATGCTAGAGTTTTATTGGTGTTTTTATTTTGCTTCCTCTTTCTCATGTTGGCCAGTCAATTAATTGGTTGGATTTTTTAGGTTTGTGAAACTCTGCTTCCAAGGGGGGAAGCTCTGTTCCAAATCGCTGGGGTTTTCCCAACTGCCAGAGCTATTAGGGGGGTGTTGCAAGTCCCCCCAGCTTTGGCTTGCTGAAAGTGCATCCCAGGACCACCACCCAAGACCACGATCTGGATCCAGGCCACTCAACACAAGAGCACTTAGCCCCGATCAATTGGTTCAGCCCCTCTGCAGAGTCCGCAGGCCAGGGGCTCTGAAGCAGCCTGGTGGGGGCCACTGCTTATGGTTCCAGTAGTTCCCCTCCCTCACTGCTTCCTTGCCCCGGGGGGTAGAATGGCCGAACTGCTTTATCCCACCCCCCAATTAAGTTTCAAAGTTTCAGCTTTCATTAACCGTCTCTGACCAAAGCTCCCCTCAGGCCAGTGCTTTAGATTTTCTTTGAAGTAGACTCACGTTGTGACTTGGGAGGCTCCTTGGGAGCCTCCGCTGCTCCTCGTGGCAGCCCTGAGGTCTTGCCTGGCCGCAAGGTTTTGGGCTGGCCGTTCTCTGCTCCTCTGTGGTGCGAGCTGCCTCTCTCCATTCCTTCCGCCTTGGCAGATGTGGAGGTGCTGGAAGCTGTAGAACCACTGCAGGCTGGCTGAGGGGCTCGGCTCAGCTCCTTCCCACTGTCCCAGGCCTGGCTGCAGTCTGGGCTTCCGGCTGTTCCAGCCTCTGCTCTGGCGGTGGCGCTGAGCCCCTGCTGCCGAGCTGCCTTCGGTGAGAGCTGTGTTCTCTGTATTTTTGTGAGTCTGAGAGTTCTAGACTTTCCTAGACTTTGTCTGGGCTTGTATTTTATGGGTGTTTAGGGTGGTGGTGTGGGAGCTGCGGGACATTGCTGCTTCTATGCCGCCATCTTGGCTCCCTCTAATTAGTTTAAAAAAAAAAACCCATAACAATCATTTGTTAAACTAAATAGCACAAGATTTTACCTATCGATATCATGCAGCATGTTTGAAGGAACAATTTGAAAGTAAAAGTAAATTTAGAGTCTGATTTAAAGAAATATAAACACCCTAGTACAAATTCTATTTCTCATTCAATTTAACACTATAATTCATCACTACTTACTCTAACCCCAGCTATTTTCATTCTGCTTTAAGGAGGAACTTTCTATTTCTCTTATTTTTCCATTGTGTGTCAAAAAAACTTGTCCACAACAACTTTGCAACAACAGCTTCCCTCTTTGTGGGTGTTAATTGCCTTGTTGCTAGGACTAATTGAACTAGTGAAAGAACCTTATCTTAGACTCTGTTCTGCTAATCTGAGGAACCTAAAGTCCCTGCACTTTCTTTGCACAGGAGAGAACTACTTTCTCTCCACGTGGCTTTTCTCTGCTCCAAGTGGTTCCTCTGAGCCAGAAAGAGAGATTAAGGAGGCACTCTTGTGTGTGCATCCAGAACTGCATGATTCCCTCATGACAATTTTTTTGCCAATCAGGAGAGGATTCTTGCTCCACCTGACTTCTTTCCTTCCTGGAGCTAAAATTATTCATTAATTGCTTAAAGTTGTGTAGGATGGACGTCTTTCTTATAGCAGACCTCTATCAATTCCTTTAAAGTCAACTTTCACCAAGTTTATTCAAGGAGACATGCTCTGTTCTCTTTCTTCTTGAAAAATTTCAAATACCCTTTGACAGAAACTCTGGAATGTAGGGTCAGAAGGCCTGGATTTGAATCCTACCACTGTCTTTGAGTATTTAAGAGGTTTAGGATAAGTCATTTTCCTGGGCCTCAGTTTCCACATCTGGACAAGAAAAGGGGTTAGTATTTGTTATTGATTAATTAGTTAATGATTTCTACGGTCGTGTCAGATTCCAAAATGCTATGAAAGATATCTTTTTTGAAACAGCGATTTACACTAGTTTTGCTTATATTAGCTAAGAAGCTTCTCTCCCCTGTTAAGCCTCCTGATGAACATTTTCTTTACCCTCATCAGGACTTCAAATTGCCTTGACTCCTCTAATTGTCCACTGATTCTTAAGCTCCTTTCTGGAGCTCTATTCCATTATAAAGGACACATATTGTATTACTTTTGCCTTTTTATTCTAAATGTCAAGCATAGTGCCTGAAATATAATAGGCGTTCTATTAAGAAATGTTTGTGGATTGATCAATTGACTTGATATACTGGAATCTATGGTCAGTCTTCACTAATACCCTTGATGCCCTCACTCCCACTGAATCTTTCCAAGTTTCTGTTGTGCCAACCCTAGATGGCTTCTACACACAATTTTTCCTGGACCACATAATAGATACTAAACTATTTAGAGCTAAACAGTACAACTTCAATATGACCTAACTCTAGCTCAGTATTTTTCATTCAGTTCTCATTTATTCTCTGATGTGCTACCCTGATAGGTCTCCCAAACTTTTTTAAACTCCTAAACTCCCTTTACACCTTACTGTTAGCGGACGACTTTACTTCTTTTTCAGTCATTTTTCAATCATGTCCAACTCTTTGTGATACCATTTGGGGTTTTCTTGGCAAAACTACTGCAGTGGCTTGTCGTTTCCTTCTCCAGCTCATTTTACAGTTGAGGAAACTAATACAATAGGGTGATTTTATATCACAATAAGTGATAATCAATCACAAATCACAATAAGTGATTTTCCCAGGGTAACACAGGTATTAAGTGCTTGAGGCAATATTTGAACTCAGGAAGTAGAGTCTTCCTGACTCCAGGCATTGTACTTTATCCACTATGCCACGTAGCTACCCTTTAGCTCCTACTTTATTGATAAAATTAATGTAGTACCTTTTAATTAAAATGTACTTCTACTGCTACATCCATCTTTTGGGGTCTTTCTAGTCTTAGAAGAAGAGTTTTCTTCTCATATCCAATCATTAAATTTATTACCTGAATCTCTTCCCCTTCTACTACACTGGAACATTTCTATTTCAATGATCAGTTCTCTGTCAAAAATCTCTCTTCCTTGGCTCCTTCCTTTCTGCCTCCACAGAAGTGTAGGGCTCCCCAACTTGAGACTCATAGAGGTAAAGTAATTTGCCTAAGACCCCACAACTAGGGAAGATTCAAATCCAAATCTTTTAACTCTAAACCCAATTTCATCCAGATCCTTAGAGACTTGTCTGTAGCTCTAATGATTGACTTGTTTCCCCCATGATTACACAGTTAGCTAGTGGTAGGATTTGAGCCCTAGACTACGCCATTGCTGGGTACAACCCAAATCCACACAATGGAGAAAATGATACTAGGCAAAAAAAATAAATAAATAAAAATAAAAAGGAAAAATGGCAGAAAGACCTAGAGTAGTCTCAGGCTAAAATCCAGACACATAAGCCTTCTAGACATATAAAACAGCAACAACAACAACAACAGCAACAATAGAAAGAGAGTCAATGCAACAAAGGAAAAGTCCTGGAACGCTAAAAGATGCTCATGATGCTTTTTATGAAGATTAAGGTCCTGTCCAAAGAAAACTGATTGTATTACTCTATAGCTTAAAATGTGCATTTTGTGGTCATGTACAGCAAATGAAGACTGATATTTTTGGAGGCAAACTGCTGTAAGAGTCACTGGGCAGTATTTCCTTAGATGACCAATTTAAAACTGATATAATGCTGTTGCACAGCATGTCCTACAAAGAGTTCACATTGGAGATAGATTTCCTATAAATGGTAAGGACTTCAATATGCTCGTGGTTTGCAGATGACATTAAACTGGTATAATGTTAATGGGATGTAAGATCTGCCCCAACCCAATAATAGGCCCCATGTGGAGTCCATTTAGGGAAGCTTCCTTAGGGGAGACTTGCTTGCAGGAAGGATGTCACACCTTTTGCTAATTTCTAATGAGGCACCAAGTCACAAGGGTTGTGATGCTTTCTGGCTCTGAGAAGTGTATATATACTCTGAGTTGGCATTTTGCTTTGGCCAGGCTTGCTTATGAGAAGGATCTTGTGATTCCTTGGTTGAGATTCTAAGCGGCCCTATGTTCAGAGCTCCCTGACTGCTCAGATGTAAAGGCTTCTGGATCCAGGGATGTGCGTAAAGTGTATAGTTCATTAAGGGAGTCAGAGCCCTAACTGTTGATCTTTATTTCTCTGCTTGTAGTTTCTCTAAAGTTCAGGATGCTTGATTTTTCCCCTGAAGTAGTGAATGCAATTTAAAAAAGACTGCTGGCCCCTTAAACAGCTATCTGTCCTAGTAAAGCAGATCTAAGAACCCGTGCTGGCAGCCATCCTGGGTATGCCAGTGTGGTTGCTGCTGCAACTGGTTACATAAAGTTTAAGAATCCTATGGAAGCTCCTAAATAAGAGCTACAATCATTGAAAAAAGATTTTCTAGGTAGTTGGGAGGTGCAGTGGATAGAATGCTGATCCTGGAATCAGCAACATTCATCTCCCTGAATTCAAATTTGTCCTGGGAAAATCACTTAGCTCTCTTTGTCTCAGTTTCCTCATCTTTAAAATGATCTGGAGAAGGAAATGGCAAACCACTCTAGTATCTTTGCCAAGAAAACCCCAAATGGGGTCATAAAGGATTGTTCATAAAGACAATAAATAAATAAAGACAATAATAGTACCTGTCTCTCAGGGTAGTTGTGAAGGTCAAATGGGATAAAACTTGTAAAGCGATGGGTACAATGCCTAGCATATCATAAGTGCTACATAAATCTAATATTTAATTATTTATTTTTGCCTATCATAGAGGAAAGAAGTAACTAGATGAAGAAGAGCCATGGTCTACATTGCAAGATGCAGTTAGATATGGATGGACAAAGATCTTGGGCATACACTTCAGATATGTAGGGATTAAAATTAAAATTGTCCAGCCTACAATACAAGAACTCTGAGCCAATGGCACTTTATTAAAGGGTCCATGGTCTGCTCTAATGAAGTGGACCTCAGATCTTCCTACGATCTGAGATGCTCCATTCTTCCAGGGTCTTATTTTTATGAGGCTTGATAACCAAATATACAAGAGGAATGGTGAAATACAGAATCTCATCGGTTGATAGACCAGCTTCACAGGCCAAAAATGATGCATTAACTAGAGATGGTATGACTTTGGTGATTGTGGTGGGGGGAGGGTAGAAGGGTCTCAGGTTGGGCAAAGTATGGAGCATCTTTACTGACTAAGTGGTCATAAGATAGTCACCTGCTGATGTTGGATGAGAGCCAATGGTGTGGGGGTACAAAAATAAGTTGGGGGACTTTTTCAAAACATCAAGGCATCACATCCATGCTGGGTTTGGACATGGAATTTGAGCAAAACAGGACAGAGATATCCTTGTCAGCATTCCCTTGCACAAGTGAACCTCATAGCTTGGTAAACAAATAGTGAACATTACATTAAAGTTTGAGATAAGAACCTATCCCTATATTATTTGTGTAGAATATCAAACTGATTAATGCTGATTGGAATAGAGAAGGGGTCCAAATGAATTATTTCTCACAGATGGGCAATGAAGTAGACTCAGAACTGAAAAGGAAGAGGAAAGACTGGATTTAATTTAGGAAATTGTGTGCTGCATTGAATACTTTAGACAAGAAAAAATCCACTAAAATATTGATATTCTTCTGGTAATGCCATATGATGAAAATAGAACACCACAATTTCTGAAGACTCAAAACTGTTTAAAGAGAAATGGAAAAGATACATAGTGGGTATCAATAGGGTGTAGCACATTAGCAGTGTTGACTTATGAAGTAAAAATGGATGAGATGGGCCAAATCTGTACTAGTTAAGATAATTTAAAGATATCACAAGAGAATTTTTAAAAATATGACTTGCTTATCATAAGGAATTTTCTTATGCTAATTTTATTGATTCTTTGAAGCAAATCTAGGCATGCTGGGTATTTGATTTTGTTCTGAACATGCCTATAATGCACATATACAATTGTAACTCTACTACTTTATAAAAATAAGTTTTATTGGTGCCTTTTGGTTTTTGTACCATAGTCACTTCCTGATATATGACCATGTCATTCATCATGGTCTGGGACTAACACATATGGATTGATAGAAACCACCCTCTTTGCCCCTCCCTCCCATCTCAATAATCCATTCCCACACATGCCTCTTTTGTAGTAAAGTGAAATTGTTAAGTAATACCAACAGATACAGTGATGGCATGTACCTATGTAGCATTCTGCCCTGGTCTTCCCCCACCTCTCCACAGAGAGGAGGGAAGCATGTTTTATCTTTTCTGCCCTGGAATTGATTGGTCATCGAATATAATCTGAGTTAAATTACTTTCAGAGTTGTTTCATGCACATTATTGTAATCTTGGTGCACATCATTCTCTGGGTTCTGCTGTCTTTGTTCTGTATCTATTCATAAAAGTTTATATTTTAAAAATTTCTTCCATTTGTGGGTTTTTGGGCAATATAACAATAATAATACGTTACATCCATATATCATATTTGTTAAACTTTTCCCCAACTTATTTATTCCCACTTTCTTTCCAGTCTTTTGCTACCATTAAAAAAGGTACTATTGTGAATATTTTGCTATAGATGGGACCTTTTTTCTGTCTGGTGTCCTTGGAATATAATAATAACAGCTAGCACTTAAATAATATTTTAAGGTTTGCAAAGTGCTTTACACATAATGTCCCACTCTGTTTTCACAACAAACCTTGGAAGTACGTCCCATTATTTCACACATTTTATAGATGAGGAAGCTGAGGCAGGAAGGTGTTAGGTGACTACTCCAGGGTTACGTGGCTAGTAAGTGTCTGAAGCTGATTTTGAACTGAGTATACTCCAGGTGGTAGAATTGCTAAGTCTGCCAGCTGATGTTTCTCTCTGCTGGCAAAGGAAAGACGATGGCAGGGTAGATGTTACCAGTGAAGGAATCAGACTGAGAGCAGGAACTCATCAAGAGAGCAGCCAAAGAAAATGAATGCTGAGCCCAATTCAGGCCTGTTGAAGATGCCCTCTCTCCTAATTCTGTGCTGCAGCCAATCACAGAGCCTCTATTCACATGGTCGGTTGATGGGAATGTCCCCACAGGTTCCGAAGTCTCTCCAAGACACCTTCATGATGTGTCATCGAGACTTTCCCAGAGCAGGCTTCCCTGTCTCTTCTACATGGAGAGATTGCATAAAAGGACAAGAGATTGAGTACATTTTGCCTAAGAATTAACTTCAGCAGTTGTTCACAAGTTGCTTAAGGGGAGATAGCCATCCCAACAGGGTTGCCAAGATGATATATTTATTTTTTGCTAGAGAATGAAGAAAAACTCTGCCTGGAAAGAATACAAGAGACTGTGTATCAATTTGGAACTATGCCCAAAGGACTGAAAAAACATGCATATCCTTTGATGCAGCAATATCACTCACTAGGTCAGTATCCCAAAGAGATTAAAAAGAAACAGGACCTATGTGTACAAGATATTTACAGTAACTCCTTGTGGTGGCAAAGAATTGAACACTGAGAGGATGCCCACCAATTGGGGAACAACTAAACAAGTTGTGGCATATGATTGTGATGGGATACTATTGTGCAATAAGAAATGATGAGTAAGATTCTTTCAGGAAAACCTGGGAAGACTTACATGAACTGATGTAAAGTGAAATGAACAGAACCAGGAGAATACTGCACACTGTAACAGCAATGGTGTACTATGGTCAACTGTGAATGACTTAGCTATTCTTATCAATATAATGATTTAAGACATTTCTGAAGGATTTTTGATGAAAAATGCTGTCTACCTCCAGAAAAAGAAGTAATAGAATTTGAATGCAGATGGAAGTATACTGTCTTTTTAAACTTTCTTTGTTTTACTTTTTCTTTTGGTTGCTTTTTTTTCACATGGCTAATATGAAAATATGCTTTGTATAACTGCACATGTATAACCTTTATCAAATTGTTTGCCTTCTCAATGATAAGGTAGGGGATGAAGGGTGGGAGGGAATTTGGACTCAGAATTGTTTGAAAAAAAGAATGTTAAGATAATTTTTATATGCAATTGGAAAAAATATTTAAACTTTAGGGAAAAAAAGAATTGCTAAATTCCAAGGATATGGTCAATTTAGTAACTTTTCTTGTGTAATTCTTATTTCCCCAGAATGCTTAGAGCAATTTGTAGCTTTGCTAAAGGTGTATTACCATGGCTTTTTCTCCATATCCCCTTCAACATAGATTATTTTTCATAGAATCATAGGATTATAAAGCTGAATTGGATCTCTGAGTACAATGGATGGCAAATATCAGAAATGGGATTTTCAATCAAGTCGTCTGAATCCAGAAACAATACTCTTTCCATTGTATCACCCATTCTTTAATCTTTTGTCAGATAGATCTTTTTACTGTTTTATAGAATCATAGAACATGAGAGTTAAAAGAAACATCACCACCCATTTAGCCCAAATCCTACATGAAAGGAATCCCCATTATATTACACCCAACAAGTGATCAGTCAGACACTGCTTGAAGGCCTCCAAAGAAAGGAAATCCATCTCTTCTCAAAGCAGTCCATTCTACTTGTGGATGCTCTAATCCACAGGAAGTTTTGCTTGTTGTTCCTGTTGTTTTCCCCCTTAACATCTGGCCTAAAGTGGTCTCTTTGCACCTTCTGACAACTATTGTTGGATTTACCCTCTGCTGCCAAACATAACAAATCCAGTCCCTTTTCTTCATGTGGACAAATGCAGACAGGGAAGACAGACGTATCATGTTCCCATTCAATCTTCTCACCTCCAAGTTAAACATACCCAGTTCCTTTCACCCTTATCCTCATAGGACAGTGGTTCTCAATCTGAGCATCATGACCCCTTTGGGGATCCAATGACCCTTTCACAGGGGTCACCGGGGCACCTAAGACCATTGGAAAAACACATATTTCTGCACTTGACACCTTGCTCCTCTAGCCATCTCCCTGTGGGTCCGCCCACATGCAGACATGCCCACATACGAGTATTAAAGGGTCCAGGCATTAGGAAGGTCGAGAACCACTGTTACAGGACAAGGATTCAACATCATCACGATCCTGGCTGCCTTCCTCCAGTTCTTTCTTAACTGTGTTGGTCACAATACTCCAAAAGAATTCTGACAAGAGCAGAGTACAATGGAACTATTACACATTCCTGGAAGCTATGCCTTTATTAAAGTAGACCAAGATTACATCAGTTTTTTTGTTTTTGTATCACACTAATAGTTCATACTGAGTTTGCAGTTCACTAAAATGCCCAGATCTTTTATTCTTTCTGAATAACTGCTAACCATGCCTTTTCTACCTTATACTTGAAAAATTCATTTTTTATACCTATGTAAGACTTTACATTTACACAGGTAAAAAACAAAAATTCAGCTTCAAAAGTACAAGATAGAAAAGGCATAGTTAGACAGCAGTTATTCCAAAATATTGACCCAAACAACTTTTGATTATATAAAAGGTATGAGTCAGTTACATATATATATATATATGTATTTGTGTTATCAAGAATAATTATGTGTTTAATTTTCCTGTGTCTTCTTATGAGTGATTTGGAAATTTCAGCGGGGCCAAGATTAACAGAGCTCCCCACCAATTTACATATAGCATAACTTTTGCTAAACTATAATGAGGGAAAGAAATGGACTTTCACCTGGGTCTGGGCTTCCAATGTCCTATAAGGGTGATAATAGAGAAGAAGTGATGACTCATTTCCAGCACTGAAATGGCAGAGATAAATCCCACAATTCCCAAGGTGAGAGCAGCATATCTAATATAGACTCACAATATTGTTATACGTGTATGAACAAAAGTTTATTAAATTGGCAAGTTAATTAATTATGGTTTGTATACACTTCTATTCTTGAGAATAATTATGTGTTCAATTAAGGATTTCTGTTTCAATTAAAGTTATTACCACATGAAAACACTTGAGGTGCTTTTCTTCTTATGAAAAGCAGGACTTCTGAAATTCAAATATACTTGAAAAATAGACTCAGCTTTCATTTACTGAGGTGTTACCACTAAGGTAC
This sequence comes from Pseudocheirus occidentalis, assembly GCA_028646575.1. Taxonomy (NCBI): domain Eukaryota; kingdom Metazoa; phylum Chordata; class Mammalia; order Diprotodontia; family Pseudocheiridae; genus Pseudocheirus; species Pseudocheirus occidentalis. Next base: position 1,738 of record JAQQSW010015608.1, on the reverse strand, counting down.
CAACCTCTCCTTAAATAAACATTCAGTTTTGGTTTAAAAATGGTACATACATTTAATTTCTTTTTCTACTGTGCACATTAAGCTACGACCTAACTATATTTTAAACAATTTTACAGTAATGATTGATATAATATATTTCTCTAGGGTCCTATACTATTTTATGTACTGAAATCTATCATCTTCTTGATACCAATATGCTCGAATATTTCTATGGCAAGTGATAATCAAATTGTATGTAATATTACTGCCCCAGAAAATATATGACGCAGCTAGATATGAACATATACAAAAACTCACCTCTTCCCTTCACTTTGACCCCTGACACAAACTGATTGAAATCAACATGATTTACTCTAGGAACACCAGTCATTTATATTAATTGATCTGCATTCTTTTAAATGCTTTATAAAAGGTAGTATGCATTTATCTCTTGTTCCTCCTTCATTGTTCCCCTTTCCTTTAAGTCGACCCATACTTAACACTGTCCACAATAGGTGCCTAATTAATAGCTGTTTACCCTTAATCTCAGTGTGATGGTCAGCTATAAAGAAGAGGTTTACATTTTATTTGTAAATAAAGCTCTGGTAATTTGGGTCAGGGTGCACTGGTGAAAAAAAAGTTTGCAAAGAGGTATAGTTCTTTTCCTACAGATATTTTAAAGTATTAAAGTGTCTATGCAAATAGTTTATATCTGCATATAAATGTTTATATAATATTACACTGATGAAAAAGGTGCTGCTTTTCATATTCCATATCCATAGCTTAAGACCCACCTTTCAGATATATATAAAATGATTTTTAGAATTTGCCCACCTACAAGATACTTATTTAATTCAACTTCTTTTTTAATTATCCCATCTACTTCTACTGACTCTTATTATTTTGTTTGTTTTTTTATTTTTAAATTAATTGTTTTATTTATCTTCTTGTTTACATCATTCATTTTCACCAGATTTTAAGTTACAGATTTTCTCCCTGTCTTCCCCCCCCCAAAACAGCAATCCCTCTGTAAAGCCCCTCCACCAACCAGCTCTCTTCTATGTCCTCCCCCAACGCCCCTCTTACTTTCTGGTAGGGAAGGGAGGGTCTCCCTACCCCCATACCTGTATATCTTAATTCCCAGTTGCATGTAGTTAATGATAATAATAATTATATATATATATACTTTTTTTTCTTGACATTTGATTGTAGAGTATTAAATTCTAGATTCCCTTGGTTCATCCCTTGTCTCCCAACCCCACCAGAAGGACAAGCAATTCAATACAGGCTATGCATGTATAATTATGCAGGACATCTCCACAGTGGATGGACATATTGTGAGAGGCTGATTCTATGTCCCTCCTTCCTATCCCCCCACTTTGTTCTGTTCTCTACCCTGTCCCTATCCCTTTACTGAAGTGTGTGCTTCCAGTAACCCTCCCCCAGATCCTGCCCTCCCTTCCATCATCCCAACTCTCATCCCGTCCTCCCTACTCTCCTGTGTGACATGATACCCAGTTTAGAGTTTATGTCATTCCTTCCCTAAGCCAAATTCAATGAGAGTAAATGAGAGTAAAGTTGTAACAGTTATCCCTTGCCTCTTCTATATGGGATGATTAACCCCATTTTGTTTCTTCCTGTCTCCTCTCATTCTAGTCCTCTCCCACCTCAGAATTTCACCTTTTAAAGTATCATCCCTTAGTATTCAATTGATCCTGTACCCTCTATGTACACATATACACACATGCTCAGATATGTA
>JAQQSW010015607.1:0-11850 GCA_028646575.1 Pseudocheirus occidentalis | reverse complement strand
TTCCAGCAGGGAAAGCTCTGTTCCAAATCGCTGGGGTTTTCCCAGCTGCTGGAGCTATTAGGGGAGTGTTGCAGCCCCCCGCCCCAGCTTTGGCTTGCTGAAAGCGCTCCACAGACCACCACCCAAGACCACGATCCAGATCCAGGCTGCTCAACGTAAGAGAACTTGGCCCTGATTAATTGACTCAGCCTCCCTATGGGATCGGCAGGCCAGGGCCTCTGAAGCAGCCCTGTGGGGTCAGCTGTCGGTTACAGCAATTCCTGCCCTTCCCCCACTGCTTCCTGGCCCTGGGGGTAGATTGGCTGAACTGCTTTTCCTCCCCCAAATTTAGCTTGAAAGCTTCTCTCACTTTCACTGACCTCTAATCCTGGCTTAGTAGATATGAAGATTGCTCGAGGTGCTTTAGATCTTCTCTGAAGTAGACTCACGCTATGGCTTGGGAGGTTTGGCTCCTCCCAGGAGCCCTGGAGCCTGGCCGCATGCTGGTTTCAGGCTGGTCCAATCTCAGCTCTTGGCCTGCAGGCCTGCTCGATGAACCCCTCCTGCCAAGCTGCCTTCCTCTAATCCCTATTTTTCACACCTTGGTAGATGTGGAGTTGCTGGAGGCTGTAGATCTTCTCTCGCGCAGATTGGCTGCGGCAGGGCTCGGCTCCTTCCTACTGCCCTGGTCCTGGCCCTGGTTTCGGTTTCAGGCTGGGCTGGCCTCGTCTTATATCCTGCCGCAATGATCCCCTGCTGCCAAGCTGCCTTCCGCGAGAGATGTATTTTCTGTATTTTTTTGAATTTGAGAGTCCTAGAATTTGTCTAAGGTCATATTTTATGGGTGTTTGGGGTGGCTGTGTGGGAGCTGTGGGACCTTGCTGCTTCTACGCTGCCATCTTGGCTCCACCCCAATTCTTGATTTTCATTATTCAAGTTGAAATACATAGCATAAAATGTACTATCCTTCCAAAATCAATATGATGGCACCATCTTGTCAATCAACATGTGTTTTCTGATTTTTCTGAAGCACTGGTGATGAACCTTATATGTTCTTGTTTACCTTTATGTGACCAATGACATTCACTTTTGAGAAGACTGTCCGTAATCCTGTCTACAGTTTGTGACCATTAAACAAAACAAAGCTTACTGGTTCATTCATGACCTCATTAGCATATCTTCAAGTCAAATAAACTAAATGAGGTAACAAGTCACAGCCAACTGTGCTATATGCTATATAATCTTACTCATGCTCACCCTTTAAACAAACAAAAAAAGAATCAAATTCACTGGCATCAAGTGATGTATAAATGGTGAAGTATAAATAAATTGTATACTTATACTCTCTACTTCAAAGATCCATGATTTACTTACATATTTTAAAAAGAACAGACAGTTAAAGAAAAAGGGAAAGCATCCAAAAACATTCTGACTTTAAATAGTTGAAATAAAAAGCATATTTAATCTTTTGCACTATTGTTAGGTTTGGTCAAATCTATGACTAATAAAAATTAAAATATGAACTACTTAGGCTTTATGGTGGCATCCCATTTAATAGACTAACACAAACAAGGAAGCCCCACAAAAAACTTCACTAGGTTTCTATGACAAATACATTGCTTGCTGATGCTGTCTATAGAAATCAACTTATAGGTAACTAAGTTAATTATAAGCAAAGTCAATGCTTGTAGTACATACATAAGAAAGTAGGTTAAATGATCTTAATAAGCATGAATGTAAATTTAAAAAAATAAGGGAAGAAAATAACAGGAGAATTATAAGATATCAAGATATCAATAAGCAGTAAGAGAAACGCTGATTTTGGCTTGTAGGCGGCAAATAAGATTGTACAATTTGTCCCTTGTGCTTTAGTCATTATTTTCACTAGAATGAAATATTTCATTCTGCTTCAACCTGGCAAGACATATTTTATTTGGAAATAATTTCAAATAAAGTAAATGAATCTGTAGGGCTTTAAAAGAATCTGACACATCTGGTTTAGCAAGGGTATCTACCAGATATATGATTCAACTCTTTTCAACGAATATTTATTAAATGCCTATTATGTAAAAGGTGCCATGTTGAGCATGAGGGTCACAAAGACACACAATGAAACAGTTCTTGCCCTAAAGTAGCTTCTATTTGGGTGGGGAGATACTATATAAACTAGTGCAGAAGAGAGCACTAACAAGTGGGGACAATCAGAAATAGTTCCTGAACAAAGGCTTGATGGAAGTCAAAGACTCTGAGGGGCAAAGGACTGAGTCCCTTCTAGGGATGGAGGACTACTAATGAACATATGAAAAGATGGGATGAGTTCAGGGAATAAGCTAATAGTCTGGTTTAGCTGTGAGAGCTTGTAAAGTAGAAGAATATGAAATAAACTTGTAAAGAAAGTGGAAACTAAATTGTGGCAAGCCTAAAAATAAAGCCATGGAGTTTGTGTTTTATCTGATAAGCAAAGATGATGTGTCATTGATGGATTAGATTAGGGTAACAGGGGACTAAAATTATTGAGAAATATTAATCTTTCTTCCATGTGTGCCTGAAATTTCTTGTGGATATCTTTTCATTAAATAGCAGTAATAGAAGTGATTATTTTAACAAGACAGCATTAATTTTCCTTTAATTACAAACTTTTCTGACTCTCACCAAAATGAATTACATGTGCAAAGTACTAATAGTTTTGGAATAAAGCAAGAGGGTTCTTTAAGCAGCAATTAGAACTATTCCAGTAATGGTTCCTAGGTTTTGATTCTCTGTTTTAAACTCCATAACAATTATTTATAAATTCTTTGTTAATCTGTTTTTCCATTTCCAGAAAAAAAAAACGGGGGGGGGATGTGTGTGTGTGTGTGTGTGTGTGTGTGAGAAAGAGAGAGAGAGAGAGAGAGATAGATTAATAATTCTTGTTACTACTGAGTTCCAGGCTCACATCACCAACTACCTGTTGGACATTTCAAATGCAACATGTCTAATATAATTCATTCTTCCTCACAAAAAATTTCTCTATTACTGTCAAAGGTACCACCATTCTTCTGGTTACTCAGGTTTAAAAACTTGATGTTACACTTGGGTCCTTTCCCTCATTCACCCTACTTATCTAATCAGCTGCCAAATTATAATTCCTTTACAACTGTTTCAAGTCCCTTCCCAATCCAATCCAACTTTCATTCAAGGTGTCAAAGTGATTTTCCTAAAGCATAGGTCTAGTCACACCATACCCTACTACATAAACTCCAATGGCTCCTTAATATCTCTTTTATTTATTGCCTTGTTTGGCATTTAAATCTCTTCACAAATTGGCCCCCTCCCACCTTTTCAATCTTCCTATGTTCTACTTCTTCCACATACTCTACAATCTATGCTCTCCTACTCACTCATCCCTTGCACACAACATTTTGTCGTTTGTCTCCATGGCTTTGCTTTTATTGCTGCCCATGCCTGGAATACTCACCCTCCCAAACATTCATACTCTCTAACTTCCTTCATGTACCACTTCATCCAGGAGACCCCTCCCAGCTGCTAGTGTCATCTTCTTTCAGGTCATCTTCCATCTAGTTCATATTTATCTTGCATAATCTGATTTACATACGGTGTCTCCCTCATTGGAACACAAGCTCCCCGAAGGGAAAGGCTGCTTTTTTACTTTCTATTCTGAGTTTTTTATACAGTGCTTAGCACATAGTAAGTGCTTAATAAATGCTTGCTGATTGATCATTTAAAAAGGAATTGGGAAGATAAATGGGTTGATATTTGTATACTGCTTTGAAATCACCAGAAATTAAGGTTTAAAGGACTATCTATAAACATATATAAAGTAAATTAGTATTTCCCAGAAAAGATTATTCAAGCACTCTCAGGTCACTTTCACATTATAGCAATTCTTTGGAGATTTGGAAATTATCAGAAGACTTCATCTATCTCTTAAAATTAATTTGGTTCTAAAGATAAAATATTCTAAGGTTTTTAATAGGAGGTAAAGTCTCCAGAGAAGTTAAGACCAAAGAAGAAAAGTCAAAGGTGAATTCCCCAGACTCACATGTTAACGCTTCCCTTAAACTTCAAAAACATCATTTGGCCGATAGTTTTCAGAATTCCCATCTAACTCCTACATCATATCTATGTATTCTCACAAAGAAATAAACCACACTATGTAGGAATAATGATCCTGACAAGTTGAATTTTGCTCACTGATTTCCCAAGCCTTATTCCACAGACTGGGTAATGTTGATATATTTGACTCCACACCATGTATCTAGGTCAAGACAATAAAGTATCTATGAAATATCCAGCAAAGGACATTTGTGATGATTTTTTAAAAAAATTTATCAGAAGAACCCATTTTGGGGAAAATTATAGTTTGTACAATTCCATACCTGGACTATATAATTTAAAAAAAAGATTGCTTAAAAATGCAGCATTGCAGATGGGGCTCTTAGGGTCCCCCAAATCATATTTGCATGCTGAAAATTACATAATCGGTAAATTTTAATGGAAATTAGGTACAGTGCTTAGGTCCTTAGAGGGAAACCATTGTGACTTTCACTTAAGCAAAGTTCTATGACAAGAACTTCTGAATCAATCTTTTAAAAAAGGGAAACTAAATGTTTAGCAGCATTGATTTGCTAGTATAAATTATAGCTAATAAAACAATATTAAACTGCAAATTAGGAGAATATAAAAAAAGCAAAGCATGTTAGTTGCAGATGGTAGTAATAAAGAAGTCTTTAGATTAAGAAATTATTCACTTATAAACTTCTAGATATTCTTGCAAAAACCTTCTACCTTTAAACTTGCCAATTAAATATTTGCTCACAATTTAGTTTTTAGATTTATTCTATTCTTTTGTTATATTTTACTTGTCTAGTTCATAACAGATGAGTAGATACGAAGTCACTGACCTAATGGAACACAACTTCTAATTTAGGGGAAGAAAAACACTAGATTATCATTACCTGATTATTTGATGGTTTGGCTATCACTTGGTTTCATGGCTCCTTCCCTACTGATTTCTTCTTCTCCAAAGATGCACTTCTCTCCAAGGAATCCTTTTTTACAGATGGCTTCCTTTCTGCAGATGGCTTCTTTCCTATGGAACCATCTGTCTGCTGTGAATGCTGCTGGTCGACACCCTTTATGACTTGTTCAGCTTCTGTTGGTAATGATTCTTTCCCTTCTATGTCCTTCTCATCAGGGAAAGTTTCTGATGGTTTAACTCCAAGCTGTTCAAACATATTCAACCTATTTTCAACCACCTCACGAATTATCACTACAAAGAAAAAATATAGATGAAAGGTGTTATAAGAGAACATGACTGAGGCTTTGTATTTTCAACATTAATGAACAAAAAGTGTACCAGCACTTCAATGTACTTCATTTTCTTGTGAAAAAGTCTCTCATAAGGATATTAAACAAAAGCAATTTTTTTTACCACTGGTCCTTACTAGTTCAAATCATAAGATCATAAAATTTTTAGTAGAAGGGACCTCAGAGACCACATGCTTTTATATAAGAACATATTTAGACCTAAATTTAATACTGAATTTTATTAAGACAAGTAAAAATTTTTTTCTGAAGATAATTATGAGTTTGTTTTGCTTAGAAATAACACTTCCCTTAATCTATCTTTCCCTTTATTTAATTTCCCTTTCTCCTTTCTTTCCTTCCTATTTCCTTATTGAGAACATATATATGTGTGTGTGTGTGTGTGTGTGTGTGTGTGTGTGTGTGTGTGTGTGTGTTTCTTCCCTTCTTTGGCCAGTTCAAATGAGAGTAAAGTTGTATTAGCCACTCCCCTTTTCTCTTTGTCTCTACTTATATACACTAATTACATGAGATAATTTCCCCTACCCTTCTTTTAGGTTCTACTCTACTACACCCTCCCCACCCAGTATACTCCTTTTCCCCTCTCTTTCCTCTCTCAACATCATTAAGTCATAAGAGAGCCACTCCCAGGCCTTCTGTCTAAGCAGACTTCCTCTATAATGAATACCAAAGGATGGATCAGTTTTGGACATAGGTTATCAACTTCCCATATTAAAGGGTAAGCAGTTTATCCTTGTTTAGTCTTTTATCATTTGTTTGTGTAACCTTTTAATGTTTCTTTTAACTCTTGTATTTGAACTTTAAAGTTTTTACTCAGCTCTGGTCTTTCATTAGGAACACTTGGAAATCCTGTATTTCATTATAAGGTTCATTTTTCCCCCCTCTACGATTATATTCAGTTTTTCTTAGTAAGTTAATCTTGGCTGTAAGTCTATACATACTCTTCTTTGTGGAATGTCAGATTCCAAGCTCTCTGTGAGGGAACTACAGGAATGGAGTAACCACAGTGACTCCATCTTGAGATTCAATTCTGGATCTAGCTTAGTTCCTTTTCTATTCACTTATAGATCTAATTCAATTTCTCTCTTGTGAGAAAACTTTTATTCAATTATGGAAATTGTGAGAAAACTTTATTGCATTTTTTAAACCTAGCCCTGTGTGACTGGGAAGCTGGACCACTTCTACCTGTTGCTGAGAGACCTTTAAGAACCGAGGTTATGCTGACCAGAAACCCAGTCAGATCCAAAGATTAATCAAGGAGTTTTCTCACAATTATATGTCTCAAGCAACCCATATGTCCTGTTTGAAAACTGGCTCTGGATTGATCAATCAGTTATTATTTCCATGCTCTTTTGACTGAATACAGATACTTGTGAAGAGTGGAACGGCTCTTTTTCTGATTTTAAGGGAACCGCACCTGCTTGGTTTCCCCATTTCCAACTCTCAAAACTCACTCGCCCCCCTCCCAACTCAGAAAAAAATCCCTAATCTTTACTCCAATTAGAAATCAGAATACCTAATTTTGTATCCTGGTTTATACCCTACTAATTATTTTTAATGCATAAATATGTCTTCTGTATTTGGGGTCCACTGCCAACGTGAGGAGGACTTAATAAAAAATTCAATATTCCAAATCTCTTATGCAGTTGGCCTGAACTTCTTAATAAATGGATATGCTTCAGAAGCTTGGACTTGTTTCCTCAATCATTTCAGATTTCACTCATCACATCTGCTCCTTTGTAGTGGAGGCTGTTAAATCATATGTGATTCTGACTGTGGCTCCTTGGTACTTAAAATTTTTCTTTTTGGCTGCTTGTAGTATTTTTTTCTTGTATTTGAACTTCACAGTTTTTACTCAGCTCTGGTCTTTCATTACGAACACTTGGAAATCCTGTATTTCATTATAAGGTTCATTTTTCCCTCTCTATGATTATATTCAGTTTTCCTTAGTAAGTTAATCTTATGTCAGATTCCAAGCTCTAGAAGTTCTGGATTTTGGCTTTATTGTTTCTTTGAGTTTTCATTTTGGGGTTTCAGGAAGTGACTATTGGATTCTTTCTATTTCTACTTTGCCCTGTGGTTCCAAGACATCTGGGCAGTTTTCTTGAAATATGTCTAGGCTCGGGGCGGCTAGGTGGCGCAGTGAATAGAGCACCGGCCCTGGAGTCAGGAGTACCTGAGTTCAAATCCGGCCTCAGACACTTAACACAAAAAACTAGCCGTGTGACCTTGGGCAAGTTACTTAACCCCAACTGCCCTCCAAAAAGCAAAAAAAAAAAAAAAAAAGAAATATGTCTAGGCTCCTTTTTTTTTTTTTGGTCATTAGTTTCAGGTACTATGAGTTATATTTTTTTCTCCTTGGTTTATTTTCCAGGTCATTTGTTTTTATGAGACGCCTTACATTTTTTTTTCATCTTTTGACTTTGTTTTAATATTTCCTTTTATGTTATGGAATCATTGACTTCTACTTGGTCCATTCTAATCTTTAGAGTTTTTTTTTTGCTTGAACAAGGTTTTATATCTCTCATTTCAAACCGTTCATTCTCTTTCCAATCTTTTCTTCCACAGCTTTCATTTCTTCTCCAATGTTTCCTCATCTCTTATTTTATTTAAGAAAATATCTTAAACTCTTAAAAAAATTCTTGCTTTCATTTATTTCAAAAGTTCTAGCTGAATGTATTTCCAAGCTGTGTTTTTCTTTGAAGTCTTGCTTGTTAATGTTTTGGGATCATTGTCTTCTTCTGGGTTTATATCTGGAGTGTCCTGTCACCATAATAGCTTTTTATGGTGAGATTCTGTATTTCCTTGCTCATCCTTCCAGCTTACTTCCTAGCTTCAAACTGTGTTTGGGCCAGGACTATGCAATTCTGGAGGAGAGTTCTGGAATGGTCCTACTGTTACGTTCTTGGGGTAATGAGTGCAGTATTATTTCAGGTTCTCAGAAACAGTTCAGGTTGGGGACCTGAAAGCTTTCAGTATTCTCAAAGTGTTCTGATTCAAGGTAAAATCCAAAACAATGTAATTGCCATTACTGTGGTCTGAGTTTTCCAAGTTCCTTACCTGGGTTTGGTTCTGAGCAACAGCAGATTGCTGCTGGTCTCAGATACTATCAGCCAGATGTGAAGCTCTATAGATCTGAAGTGACAGAACTGTATCTGTAACTGGAGTGATAGAACCTGCCCTGGTTCTTCTTCTTCTTCTTTTTTTTTTGCTTTTTTTGGAGGGGGGAAGGTAGGGCATTTAAGGTTAAGTGACTTGCCCAAGGTCACAAGGCTACATTTGGGTTTGTTTGTTTTTTTTTCTTGGTGTGTGTTAAGTGTCTGAGTCTAGATTTTAACTCAGGTCCTCCTGACACCAGGGCCAGTGCTCTATTCCCTGCACCACCTAGGTACCCCACTGGTTATTCTTCTGCAGGATTCCGACTGGGCTAGAAGTTGGAACTAAGAATCTGGTCTGCTTCTGAAGGTCTGAGCTACCCAGTTGCTGCTTCTGAACTTGTCCTCTTAGTACAATGCTTATGACCTCTGACTTACTCCTTACCCTGAAATGCCATCCTTTAGTGAAGTTCCCCTCTTTAATCTGCCCTTGATCTGTGATTTGGAACTGGGTAGCAATGACTGAGTTGCCAGTTGGCTCCTGTTCCCACAACCTGCATGAGGTCACAGTGCCTTGGTATGAGCCCAGAACCTCTTCTCAACCTGGTGCACAGCCTTTCCTTGTCTCCAGTGTCCACAGATCTCTATTTTCCTATGCTGATTGGCCTAGACAAATGACTGTGGCTTTTTCTTGTATTTCCTGATCAGTATTCAGTCAATTTTTTTTAAAGATCTGTTTAGTGGTATTATGGGAACATGGAGGAGGAAGCTTCTTCTTGCAACTCCCATTATCTTGGCTCTACTGATGCAACTTTATCTAAGAGATATCATTGAGACTTAATGAGATGGTACTCAGTCATGTAAGTGTATATTCCAACTAAAAAGGTTCAATGATCTTGTCAATATAGGTACTCCCTTTAGTGATGCAGGTCAAAATACATCCATGTATCTGTCAACCCTGTAGAACGCTTATTCACATATTCTCCTAAAACAACCATGAAAGATCCAGCCAGCACACTGAGGGTCTTCTTGGTATCCTTATGACATCGTGTCTCTACCAATGGAGCATGTGGGTGGTCCTATTACCCATTGCTGATTTATCTTTCTCCCAGTCATATGCCATTCCCACAGTTGTGATATCCATTATATTACTTCTGAGTAATCCTTTATTTGTAGAATGGTATAGTTTATTCAAGCTGACCATGCACATTTCCCTTACAATGAGTGATTCTCAACTTTTAAAAAATTTATTTTTTATTTAAAAAGGTTTTTAATTAAAATGTTCTTAAATTTAAAAATAAGTTCAACTGATGCTTTCTGTTATATCATAGTCATTTCTGAATCCTTGGCTACACTCACTTATCTGCCCCCTTATTGCGAAGGAAAACAATCAAGTAAAACCACTAGTGATGACATCCTGCCCTCACAATTTCCTTCCTCTCCTCGTGGAGGGAGGTATGCTTCCTCTTCACTTCTTCAAGCCCATTACTTAGCCAATATCAAACAATGTATTAAAAACACAGGCATCTGCTATAGTGCACAGATTAGGAAGGTTATAAAAACCGTATAGTTTCAAAAAAGCAACTCTCTTCTATCTGCTTAAGTCTAGACCTAAGATTTATGTACTGATGAATGACTTACCATATGGGCTGTCTGATAAAATCACTTATCATAGTTTGAACAACAGACATTCTTAGTGTACTCAAGTTTAGGTTTGTTGTGTTTTTTTAATAGGGATGGTTAAGTCAAACACTGCTGAGTAATTAGGGAGCTCATCTAGGAGACTCTACAGTAGTGTTTTAGGCTCAATTCAAATAGTGCAATGTGGCCCACAAACTGGAGCAATGGAAGGACCCCACCACCTATAAGGACCCCCTCTTTGATTTGAGCTCTATGCCAGACACCTTCCATTACAGTGGTGAACAGTTTTGGTACTTCGTGTTGCTTGATATTAACAATCAGAGCCTGAGAGAGAAATATATTTGGAAGCAAAGGTGATAGAAAAAGAAAAGATATAATAAAATTTATTTTTAAAAAAGAAAGAAGATAAAATCAAAAGAACACCCCCTGCCCAAAGGAATATAAACCCCTTGAGGGCAGGGACTGTTTCATTTTTTATTTCATAAGAGGCCTTTCTTTTTTACCACTGATTTCCTCGGGGCATATGGCTAACAGTGAGATCAAAAGGCATTTTAGACACTTTTGTAGCATAATTCCTAATAATTTTCCAGAATGGCTGGACCACTTCATAGCTTATCAAAGGTGCACTGGTCAGCCTATCTTTCCATAGCATTTCCAGAAATGATTAGTATGTTTTTTTTAAACTAGTATTTTTTTTAACTTTTGCCTATTTTCTAGGTGTGAAGTGAAAACTCAAAGTTGTTTTAATTTTATACTCTTACTATGAATCATTTAGATTATATAATCTTTCATATAGTTAACAATAAGCAGTTCTTTTCTTCAAAACTCTTTCTTCTCTTTTTACCACTTATCCATATAGGAGTGGCTTATAAATCCCTATGTATCTGGGCCATTAGATTCTCATCAAAGATATTTGATGCAAAAATTTGCAAAAAAATTTTCCCCAGTCAACCACTTCCCTTCTTATCCTAACTGTCTTGATTTTGTTAATTCAAATGCATTTCAATTTAATGGAATCAAATTAATCTATTTTATTTTTAAAGTTGTCCAAGTTTATCTTTTATCTGTGATTATCTCTATGCATAGGTAAGAATTTTCTTCCCAGCCAAATCTGTGAAAGGTAGACGATCTGGTTTTCACTACATTTTTATGGTAAAACCTTTAATATTCAGGTTGCATATTCATTTTAAGTTTATTGTGTTACATAGTGCTAACCTAATTTTTGACAAATAGCTTTGCAATTTTCCCTGAACTTCTTGTCAAATAGGGAGATATTTCCTTGGTAATTTATGTTCTCAGGTTTACTAAACACCAGGTTGTTAAGTTCAATTATTTTTTTATTTATCCTTATCTAATCTGTTCCACAGATTTACTCTTCTGTTTTTTTTAAACCAGTACCAAATAAGTTTAGTAATTACAGCTATGTAGTATAATTTCAGGTCTAGAAGTACTATTCCCCTTTCATTCTAACTTTTTTCATTATTTCCCTTTTATTCCTTTACTTCTTTCAACTGGCTATTACTTTGTCTTTCTCTATAAAGTATCCCCCTTGGTAGTTTGATATTAATAATATTAAATCTACAATTTAATTTATGTAGTAGTATCATTTTTTATAAATTGGTAGGAATGCTGTATTATTTGTTTTGTTAAAGAGTGTTTTTATCACTTTTCATTGTTAAATTTTCTTTCTTATAAATATTTAATTGATGATTTTCGCTTTTTATAGCACAGTAATTTGCCAAACCATCAATTCCCATACCTCCTCCCTGGTTGCCTCTACCCTACCCAGTCACTTTTTTTTTTTTTT
>JAQQSW010015606.1:0-11850 GCA_028646575.1 Pseudocheirus occidentalis | reverse complement strand
GTGGGTGATGAGGGAGGAACTGAAATTAGAATTTAAAGTTCTACAATGAAATGTTAAATACATATATATATATATATATTTAAGTCTGCTAATATAACATTTTTTGATTTAACATTTGATTGTAGAACTTTAAATTCTAGGTTCTTTCAGTTCCTCCCTCATCACCCACACCTACTGGAAGTTATATAAGTTACTATTATAATTTTCCATATTGGCATATAAATAATTCAACTTTGATAAGTTCCTTAGGATTTCTTTCCCATGTTTACCTTCTCATGCTTCTTGTGTTTAAATGTCACATTTTCTGTTCAGTTCTGTTTTTTTGACCAAGAATGCTTTAAAGTCCTCCACCTCACTGAGTTACCATATTATATATGTGTGTATATATAATAATAATTATTATTATTATTAACTACATGCAACTGGGAATTAAGATATACAGGCACTACAGTAGTGATACCAACCCTGCCCTACCAGAAAGTTAGAGGGATGTTGGAGGAGGACATAAAAGAGAGCTGATTGGGGGAGGGGTTTTACAGTGAGATCACTGTTTTGGGTTTGGGGGCAGGGGAAAGATGGGGAGAAAATTTGTAACTCAGGAAATGAATGATACAAACAAGAAAATAAATAAAATAATTAATTTCAAAAAAAAAGATGAAAATCCCCCTCCAGGCTGGAAAGAATGATTTTGATTTTGAAAACCTTGATGGAGTGATTTTGATTCTGAGAACCAGCTGAAACTTCTGCTGAGTTTGTGGGCCAGCCAGAGCTGCTGAGGATTTCTGAGAATCAGTCAGAGCTCAGGGCCTGCCAGAGTTGCTGAGGCTGCTAAGGATTTCTGAGGGCCATCCAGAACTGAAGGCCATCCAGAGCTGTTGAGTCATTGCTGAGGATTTCCAAAGACCAGATGGACCTTCCAAAGAATGAGGAAGCATGACTATGATGCTGGTACTTTATATGAACCTGTTTGTGGCTGTGTTAAGCCTTGTCTTCCCAGGAACAGAGACTGTGAAGGATTTATGATGGACTAGACACTGTGAGCTCCAATGTGGAGTAGGAACTGTACAGAGAGCTGGACAAAGACCTGGGAGCTATCTGCCTTTGAACCCAAGGGACAGTTTGGTGAATCCATTATGGAAAGGGATGCAGGGCATCTGAGAAACTACCTGGAGTCAAGCTGAAAGAAGACTTTACTTGGATACTGTGTACTGACTGAGAAATTATAAATTAACTAGTGACCTAGAGTTGGAGGGTCTGTGTATTTTCTGATTATTGAATAGTGAATGATGAAGGATGATTGAATGATTGAGTTGATTCAATGATTGCTTGACTAAATGATTGTACTTAGTGATTGATGACTGAATAAGTGACTGATTGAGTTAACTTGGTATACCCCATGCGTGGAGAACTTTGATTATTGTACTTTGTGTTCTTTGAGGAGGCAAACCTGCTTAAGGATGATTGAATGATTGAGTTACTAAATTATTGCTCTTCCTTGAAAACTTTGTGACCACTGTGGTGGAAACTATGTGACCATTTTCAATGATAAGTTGTTGTGAATGCTATATTTTGATTTTCTGTGATAAGTTGTAACATTGTGAATGCTGTACTTTGATTTACTGTGAATGTTTTGCTCTGATTTGTTATGTAATAGAGTGTTTACTATACTGTGTAATCAGAACCTTAAAAGCTGTTCACAGTAGCATCCTTCTGGAAAGCTGCTTGTGCTTGGCATTACATTTGCACATAGCTGCTTCTACCATAGAAGTCACCTTCATTAGTTTCCCCAACCTCCTCCCTCTAATTTTATCTTCTCTCCAGGTCTATGTCCTAAGGCCAAAATAAGCAGCCTAGAATTACTGGGTCTGTATAACAAATCTAAATTAATCTCCTACAAAAACTCGGAATATATGATCTAACTCTCATACATTCTGCACATTAGGGTGATAGAGCAAATAAATAAATGACATTGCTGAAGAGGGAAGTTATGGAATTTGTGATGTTAGATTTGTTTTGGGGAACTAAGTACATGTGTCAAACTAGAGAAAATATTTACTATATATAATTAGTATTTGATTGCTGCCTTTGAATATTTGAAAAGTTATGCCATGGAAAGAGGGGTCAGACATTATTACCTTGGCACCAGAGGGCAGAACTAAGCATAATGTTTCTAAGTTGCTTTAGAAATAGATTGAGACTTGATGTCATGGAAAACTTTCTAACAATTATACATATCCCAAAGTGGAATAGCCTGCCTCAAGAAGTGATAGCTTCTTTCTCCATGAAGGTCTTTATGCAAAGGATATGCCAAACTGTAAACTATGTCAGCCTGCTGGACAAGTATTTATGCATATCCTGCTGAGTACTCATTAGGATTGCTGTAGTAGATAGAAAATATTTCCAGCTATTGAAAAAGAGCAGTCAAAAACTTCTGACACATTTTCAGGATACATCTCACTATAATATGTGAGAAAAAAAATTGTAAGTCTTCATTCTGCTTTCAGTAAGAATGTGAATTATTGGTAAGAAAAGCAATTGAACATAAGCAACAGTTTTAGTAGCTATTCAAATGGTTCAGTTCTATATAAGTATCCTGGACAATTCAGGGCCTACAATGAATATAGCCCAACAAAAAGAAAAAAGAAACAGAGAAAACTGGCTATCATACAGATGTGTTGAGTCTTCTATGATACTCTTTAAGAATATCATTTTGTTCAGTTATACTTAGATAAGATAATTTATAAAATACTTTACAAACCTTAAGATGATAGAAAATCTATTATTATTATTATTATTATTAGTAGTAGTAGTAGTAGTAGTAGAGTTATCATTATCATTATTATTTTAAAGTAAACATAAGACTTTGACCCCTTCCCAGAAGCCATATGACATATACATAAATACGATGGTTCAGGAAAGGTCATCAATAGTCCATGTGTAGGGAGGAATACATGTAAGATTCCTCCTATGCTTCAGACAAGATGAGAAGCTTCTTTTTCAGAGAGAGGAAGGCCCTTGTTTTACTTGTCCTCTGTCTAACAAGTTCATGGAAGTCAAGAATAACTTACTGACCTTGAGAATGTATAAGATCAACTAAAGGTAAAGATTTATGATATATGGCAAAGATATATCTTTCTCCCTAGGCATCCAGGGGCCACTAGGTTGTTTCAGTTCTGTGCCAATTTGGTACATGCTATTTAGAGATTAATGTTCTCTTGACTAGTAATGTATTCCACAGTAGAGTACTGCAGTTCATAGAATCTTAGACCTAGGTCTGTAAGGGGTATCCAAAGATATCATCCTAGCCCAACCTTCTAATTTTATAGTTGAAGAAACTGAGGTCTAGGGACATAAAATGACTTGCCCAAGGTCATACAAATATAGCCAGTTCTTGCTATATGTAAATTCTCAACATGAAAAGTCACTTTTACATAAAAAATTCTGAAAGAACCCTGTATTCCAAAAAGAAAAACAACTCCATCTTAATTTTACTTTACAGTTTTATGATCTCTCAGTGCCCCTTAACTTGACATTCTTTGATCTCCTACCAAAAACAAACAAACAAACAAAAACAACCTTCCAAATGAAACAGAAGAACAGATAGGAAGAGAGATTTCCACCACTGGATCTGGTTAAGCTTGAGGTTTCAAACTCTGAGAGAGAATATCTCTGCCAATTCCACTTACCCATCCTTGTGTCCAGTGCCCACATGTCTCCCTTTTATATATCTGCATGGGTAGTACATTTCTATCCCTAGTTTCTGCCTTTCACCTCTCTTCCCCTATCTGTCTCTGACCCTTGTGTCTGACACTTTTGTTTCCCTGACCGGTTCTTCTCAGTTCATTTCAGGCCCCAACTTGGCTGGCCTGACCCCATGTGTTTCTCCTCTTGCTCTTGCTTTTCTGCCCCTGGACGTTATGCACCCTTAAACCATGTCATGGCGTCCTCCCTCCTTGAGTTTTTTTAATCACCTTTCCCTCTCCCTTTGTTTCTCCATTCCCCATGTCCATTGGGAAATTAGTATTACATAAAATTGCTTTATATAGAGGTTTGCAGCATGGTCCACTTACATAAAGCAAGAACTGCCTGTAGTTACTGTCAGAGGTGAGTTTAGAATGCTCTGGACTGAGTGTTCTTTCCAGTGCACCACAATGCCTCCTAGTTAGCAAAGGACAGATTATTTTGAGGAAGGTACAATACAGGGAAAATAATATGCAGCTTTATATAAGAATACTCAAACACCTATGAAAAATAGAATAGAGCAAATTGTGAATTGAAGAACCAGTCTACCATTAAAACATTCAGTCTGACCTCCAGATGATATCACTCCACTGCTACTGATATTCTGCATATCCCAGGTATCAATTTTCCTTTTCTAATATAGGCACTATCTTTTGTTACTGGTATTCTCACTTAATTCCCTTCTCTCTGACCATGATTCCAGGTCTGAACAATTCTGGTCCAGGCCCACCCTGTAGAGTTTTCTCAGCACAGCCAATTTTGTTATTTGGTAAGGGAGGCTTTGACAACTGCCACGGAAATCCTTTGTCTCCAGTCCCTGATAAGTCCTCTTTCTAGTTATGTCCCTGGATCAAAGATAAAAGAAGAAAACTATGTGTATTTGCCTTTGTAATGATCTTTAAAAGCAACTTTAAACTTCACAGGAATTAGTTCTCCAACCATTTCCTTCTTTGTTGACATGATAATTACATGTTTTGTGTCTCTGACTTATAAACTTGAAAATTTATGTAAGCAATAGTATCAAAGATCTCATAAAGTACACATTATCTTTGATACTTCCTTGTAATGACAACATTCCATTGTGTAAGATGGTAGAAATTTTTCCCTTCAGGAGTCAAAAGGTCAAAACTTTCAGGCATATCATCAAGTTTGTAGCTAATATAGTTCCTTTCAACTTCCCCCACTTCTTTGTCTCATCTATCTCCCCCAATCTCTGCAATTCCTTTGGGAGAAATTGGGAAAAACAGTCCTGAGTGTTGGCAGAGTATCCTGTCTTTTAGAGTATTTCAAAGAGCTTTCTAAATTGAAGAGGTATGTGATGTTCAATAATTGATGTTACCAGCTTCTCCACTTTTTCCTCATGTTCTGTAGGGTTGGGAGAAACTTGGAAGGAATCTGAAATAACCATGGTAGTTCTAATCATGAAAAACTCAATTAGACACACAGGACAGCTCCTATTGCCCAGATGACTTTAGGTTGGTTATTTTGACCTCTAATGAAAATACTAGAAAGAATTTTAAAAGTCTGATTTATTCAGTTCTCATATCCTACCTACATGAAGTTGTTTTATGACAAAGGATGATTTGTACTGCTAGTCTATGAAATACATGCATCAGAAACTTTCATTGAAATAGATGTAAATGAAAAAAAATGCTAAGACTTGTCAATCACCAAAGAATGAAAATAACATCAAATATCTCACATTTATTTGATGTTTTAAGGCTTAAAACACTCATATATCAACCTACAGAGAAAATTTATAATCCCAATTGGCAGGTAACTCTAAGGAATAAAGAGGTTAAGTGATCCGCTTGTAGTCATACAGAAAGAAGCATCAGATCCAAAATTTGAA
The DNA here is from genome assembly GCA_028646575.1 of Pseudocheirus occidentalis. Classification (NCBI taxonomy): domain Eukaryota; kingdom Metazoa; phylum Chordata; class Mammalia; order Diprotodontia; family Pseudocheiridae; genus Pseudocheirus; species Pseudocheirus occidentalis. Next base: position 6,257 of record JAQQSW010015606.1, on the reverse strand, counting down.
CTTAGACCTTCTGACTTCAATACCAGCATGCTTTCCTGTCTATATCAGTAGTGTTTTTTAACTTTTTATTTTTGATGCAGAACCCTTTTTAGTAGGCTGGTGAAGCATATGGAACTCTTCTCAGAATGTTTTTAAAACACAAAAATTCATAAGATCACACAGGAAACAAGTTATGTTGAAAAAAATACTCAATTTTTTAAAGTTTACTGATTCCAGATTATTAGCCCCCTTCTCTACATAGCTGTTGACCTGAGCTTTGGTACAACAGAAAAAGATCTTAATTTGGAATTAGAGGAACTGAGTTCAAATTGTGGCTTTGCTACTTAGTACCTATGTGACCTTGTAGAAGTAATTTAATCTCCTCAGACTCTATTTCCCCATATCTAAATGACAAAGCACTACATTAGATGAACTCTGAAATCTGAGCCATCTCTAGAATGAAAATTCTATGATCCTATTCAAGTTAGAATGGTCCTTCACAAATCAGAAAACAGGACTTAGCCATGAGCGATAGCATTGAAAACTATACCCAATTCTTTTCCACACTAGAGAAGCATATTGAAAACTACAAGAAACTCTTTTTTTATTGCCTTTGAACTTGAATTGACTCATATGTTGTAGCTCTGAAAGATAGAGATATATGAAGAGAACATGAGAAGCAGTAGCCACATCCATGTAGAATCAATGAGAAGAACACATGGAGTTCCAGGGTTCTTGGGCATTTTTTCCCTTGTCTCTTCCACAGTACATTGTTGATGGTCAGTCCTCAGAGATGACTAGCCAAGGCACAAGTATTATCTTTATGAGTGCTTGCCTAAGTTGTTATTCTGAGGCAGAGTCCAGTGGTGGGAAGAGACGACAGATAACTAACAGGTCCAACTTAGAGCTGCATGTCTATCTGAATGTATTGTCTGAGCCCACTGTCTCATCCCTCAGAAATATTGTCCACAACAGATATCAGGAGTGCAATACCATATGGTCTTGGCTATGTGAGTTTATCTAACTGAATCTCAGTTTCATGATTTGAAAAATCACAATAATAATAACTGAAATCATGAGATTCTCTCAGTGCAATTCAATTCAATATCTATTATCTAAAATGCACCGAGTGCTGTGATAAAATATACAAAGACAAAACAAGTAATCCCTGTCCTTCAGGAACTTTTGTTTTATTGGACGGATGCATGTACACATCTGGGGTAATAAAAAACTACATAGTAATTATTGAGTGAAAGAGCACACAGGTGATATGAAGGAGAATTTGTTAGCAAAATAGCAGGGTTTCAAAAAAGCATAATGGAAGGGTAAGAAAGAGGGGATAGGGATATTAAATATATTGGATTAACACAAAAGGGTTTGAAGGTTCATGCAGTGGTGGTCAGTAAATAAACCTTCAGCTTATTCAATAACACAAAGAATTTATTAAGCAATTACTATACTGCTCAGAATGACAGGGATTCCAAATACAGGCACAATAAAGTAAATTATTACCAATTTCACTGTAACAAGGGTAATTCTGGCATGATTATTCATCTCTGAAAAATAGGTGGAATTGTGGTAGAGAATGTTTCTCGTCCTGCCAAATGGTCAAGGCAATAGAAGATGGAGTCATGGAGAAAGATGAGGTATAAAGGGTTCAGACATGTTTGATTTACCTTCAGTTAAATCAGTTCTGCACCTGGACTCACTGCACTGTTGAATAGATTATCTCCCCCAGGTGGTGATTGTAGAGAGAGAGTACACAGGAGGGTCTTTGTACTTGAAATGGTTTCTAGTATGGCATGACAGACACTGTAAAGCAGGTGCTTAGACGCTGTTTCTGCCTAAGAGTCAAGGTTGGCTTACACAAGATGAGAAAATAGCAAAGTCCAGAAAAATTTTTAAATACTGAAAAGTATCATGTGAGATATAAATTACAAAATATGTACTTTCAATATTTTTATTGATAGTAAATAGATTTTCCTTCACATCTGACAGATGATTTTTACAGGGTGGTAATATGACATAAGGGAAATAGCACTCATCTTGGGGTGAGAACAACTGAGTTTCATGCTTATCCTAGACAAATCATATGATTTCTCTGAACTTTCATTTCTGTAGCTCTAAGTTGGGGAAAATAATACTTGCACAACATCGATCTCAATAAAGAGAGAGTTCTGTGAAAGAAAGATGTAATCAATTCTTAACATGCATTTTATAAGGACCTACTACATGTTGAAGGAGTGTAAGCATGGTGATAACAAAGGGAAATAATGAAACATCCCCTTCCCTCGAAAACTTACAGCATAATGATCATTTATATTCACACAAAGAGATAGAGTAACCCTTCTGGAGCTTCTCCCACCTAATCTCACTTGTATTAGAGGGTCATACCCCAGAGACTAGTTGATCAATCCTTTCCTCAGAGTTTTAAGGGCAATGCTTAGGGTATTCTACTTATCATTTCCAAGCCCCAATCTGCTATACAATGATCATCAATTCATCAGAGTTATTTAGCTTTTGGAAACATATTTACTAAGATAGCATCATGAGAATGTACAAAACATTCTCTGTAGAGGGGCACCTAGATTCTTCATTCATGCATAAGGTTCCTGAGATAATTGGGGGCACCCAGAGAGAACTTATGTCAAAATGGTAAACTCAGAGGTACAAATTCTTGAAGGTCCTTTTTTTGTGGAGTTCATGTGAAGTTTCCCTTAAATATGGCTCTATAATTATGTTTAGAGAGTCAGTGCTTTCATAGAGTCCATAGTTGTACTTCTTTCTGCACAGAAATGGCAAGTCCCCCTGAAGCTCTACTTTCTTAATGTGTTCAGTTTATTCTTCTCTTTCACTTCCTGTGTTTGTGTATTATTTTGCTATGGCACTATAGCCCTGCCTCCCAACTAGAATGGTCAATAGAAGATGCAAGCAGGGCAGAGAGAAAGGAATGTGACTCCCTTTGGGCATGTTTCTCCCCTGCCCCACCCCTCCATCAACTTCTGTTGCCTTTTAGTATGGGCGTAGTGATCTATCTCCTCAAAGAGAGCCAACAGTTTAATTATCTTCCTCCTTGAATACTTACTCTGATATACAAAGGCAAAGATTCCTTCAACAAATCCAGTATGTAGTCATCTGATTTTATCCAAGAGTTCAAAATCATATCACTCTTCTAAAATTTATTAATGACAGCTCCATTATGCCCATTATAGATTTATTATTAAATAGATTGCTAGGTCTTTTTAGTGTTTTCTTTACATATTTGATTAGTTGGTTTATTGTATAATTCATTGATTTATTCTAAAATTGGAGTCAGCTAGGTAGTTCAGTGGATAGTTCACCAAGTATGAAGTCAGGAAGATCTGAGTTTGAAACCAGGTTCAGACACTTACAAGCTGTATGACTCTGAGCAAATAACTGATCCTCTATTTGCATTAATTCCCTTATGTGTAAAACAGGTATAATAATACCACCTACCTTCCAGGATTGTGATGATCAAATGTATGATAAAGTACCTTGCAAACCTTGGAAATGCTTTATTCATTCTAGATACAGTTACTGATATTTATGCTAAAATTATCAGACATTACAAAATATTGATGATTACATTAACTAAGAACTATAAGAATCTTTTAAAAAATAAACCACATATACACAATAGATACAAAATGAGATTTTTGGGCAATGAGATCAACAAGAGGGAGGACTAAACATTTTCTCTAATCCTCACGAACTCTCAGACTTCCTCAAAATAAAAGAAATATACATAAAGTACAATTTTTTTCGGCAAGACTGCACACCATTAAGTCTAACAATTCTGGTGAATTAATAGCAGATATAGTTAGTCCTTAATCCCTGTCACAGTCAATACTCCCTCCCCAACAGTCCTTACTCTCTGACAGAGGATTCACAGGGTCCTGCTATGGAATGCATTGAGCACATTCCTTTCTGATACTGCAATCTCTGTCAGTATACCCTGCTGTTATCCTCACCCCACCATTCTGTAGTAAGAACTAAATTCACAAATGAATGAATGAAAACAAAATTAAAAAACAAACAAAAACAGTAATCCTTAAATATTTCCACGACTGTTTCAGAGAAGGGAGAGGTCTAGGAAACCTGACATGTGCTCTGCCTAGAACAACCATATACTGCATCAATCCTCAGTCAAACATATAAAGAACAGAGTGAACTGTGGCAGAGTACAAGAGTGCATGTGAAGGGAAGTCACTTGTGGTAGTGACTGAGGCTGGTGAACAGTGAATTTACCAACATATAAGGAGGGTGAGACAACTTTGAGGTATAGTCATCAGGGGTCCTACTTTCAAAGTGAGAAGAATCAGAAAGTGAACAATATTGTGATATAAGGGAAAAAAAAGTTTGAATTTACCAAAGGTCTCGGGGGAAGAAAACTTAAAAATTTCAATTTCAAATGAATAAATCAATAGGCAGTAAATTAGACAAAATGGAAGGTGGTCACTAAGCCATCTAAAAAGTACAAATAAGAATTGCAAAGTAAAGGAAAGTAAACCAGTATGTGAAGTTCCAGAGGATCCTATGAATTCTAAAAGAGCAAGAACTATAGCAATATTTTCCCACGTGGTTCAAGAGAGCAATAAAAATCATGGAAGCAGAAATTTTGCAGTGAACAACAGAAATAATTGGGAGAATAAAAGAAAACAAAAAACTTGAATCCTTAGTGGAGAGTCAAAGCAAAACAGAGAATGAAAAACTGCAATGCTAATATAGAGAATAAAGGGAAATTTGGGAGAGGGGAAGCAAAAAGTAATATTAAAAGATTTCATCATTTCCAGACAAGCAAAATATATTGATCTCACAGACAGGCTAGATACAACTAAAGGATCATAGATGTCCCAGAAGACATTATAAACCCCTATGGTCATCCCCCAAAAACTGGATAGCATAACACAGGAAATAATATAAAAGTTCCCAGAATTCCAGAAGAGCATAAAAATCACAACAAAATACTCATTGAAAAAATGCACAAATCATAAAAAAATTAAAAAAAATACCATCCCTGTGAAGTAACAATTGAAAAAAGGGAGGGAAAAGTAAAATAGCCAAGCAATAGAATAGAAGCTTTTTTAAAAGAAGGGAATCAGCTTAGTTATGTTAGAATCTTTATGTATATGAAGGACAGAGACTAAAGAAGAAATAAACAAGTATGAGAACAATGAATCAAGAATAAAAATTTAGAACAGAGAAAAGAGAAGAGAATTAATGGAGAGAAAGTAAAAGAAATCCTTTTTAGAAAAAGTAAAGTTACAGAAAATAGAAAAACTCAGAAAACATTCAAGGGAAAGAAACAAATGAAGTTTTTAAGTAAGTACTTAAATGGAAGAACAACAACAGGGAAATAATTAGCTACCTAAAAGGAAGAACAAAAATAAGTAAAACTCCAAAACCAGAGAAAAGAGGTGATAAATGGAAGAGCTTGGGGTTAAGCAGGAGGAAAAAAAGTGCCTGTGGAAATAACATGAGCATATGAATAGTTATAACCATTCTGGAAAGCTTTTTGGAGTTATAAAAAAAAAAATTACTAGACTACAAGTGCTTTCTCAGCTATGCCACTGTAAAACTTATACCCAGAAAGGATCAAAGAAAGAAGAAAAGGGTCTATATATACCAAAATATTTATAGCAGTTGTTTTGTAATGACAAATAAAAAAAAAAACTAAAGGGATGCACATCAGTTGAGGAAAGACTGAATAAGTCATGGTATGTGAATGTGATGGAATATTATTATTGTGTTCTAAGAAATGAGAAAGTAGAGGCTGGAGCTAGTGGGGGGCCTGCCCGGAGGCGCCACAGTCACAGGGAAGCCGAGCTAGGCGGGATCGGTCTGGCGCCAAGATGGTGGATTACAGCGTGTGGGACCACATCTAGGTGTCGGACGATGAAGACGAGACGCACCCCAACATCGACACGGCCATCCTCTTCCGCTGGCGGCACCAGGCACGAGTGGAGCGCATGGAGCAGTTTCAGAAGGAGAAGGAGGAGCTAGACAAAGGATGCAGGGAATGTAAGCGGAAGGTGGCCGAATGTCAGCGAAAACTGAAAGAACTGGAGGTGGCTGAGCCCAAAGGTGGTCAAGCAGAGGTGCAGCGTCTCCAGGCAGAGGCCCCGCCGCTGCGGAAGGAGGAAAAGAATTGGGAGCAAAAGCTTGATGAACTGCGCAAGAAGGAGAAAAACATGCCATGGAATGTAGACACGCTGAGCAAGGATGGCTTCAGCAAAAGTGTGTTCAACATTAAGCCA
>JAQQSW010015605.1:0-11850 GCA_028646575.1 Pseudocheirus occidentalis | reverse complement strand
GCTTTCTGTCTTGTGGAGAGTTTTGGAGCTTGAAAATCTGTTTAGCATCCCATTTTATGAGTTTTTTAGAGTGTTTGTGTGGGAGCTGTGGTGCTTTGCTGCTTCTACGCTGCCATCTTGGCTCCGCCCCCCCAAAAGTCTTTATTTCATTGAATATTCATTTTTTCAGCCTGAAGGCTTATACTTATTTTTCTGAGTAGGTGATCCATGGTTGTAATCATAGTTTTTTTTTACCTTCCAGAAGATAATATTCATAACATATTCATAACAAGGTAATTTTTGATAATTTCTTAAAAGGTGCTTCCCAGCTCTTTTTTATCATGGGTTTTAGGTATTCCAACAATTCTCACATTCTCTCTCCTGGATCTATTTTGCAGGTTAGTTGTTTTTCCAAGCAGATATCTCACATATTTTTCGGTCTTTTGTTTTCGTTTATTTCTTGATGTTTCATCGAGTCATTAGATTGCACTTGCCCAATTCTAATTTTTAAGGAATTATTTTCTTCATCAAGCTTTTGTACCTCCTTTTCCAATTTAGTCTATTATTCTTTTTAAGTAGTCATTCTAATCAGTCAATTTTTGTACCTCTTTTACCATTTGGCCTATGCTGTTTCTTTAGATCTTATTTTCTTCAATATTTCTATGCCTCAAGCTATAGACTTTTTTCATGCTTTTCTTGCATTGCTCTCATTTCTATTCCCAATTTTCATCTTCCTCTCTTATTTGAGTTTTAAAATACTTTTTGTGCCTTTTCAAGAATTCTTTTTGGGCCTGACACCAATTCATATTTTTAGGCTTTTCATGTAGCTGACTTGATGTTGTTGTGCTCTTATGAATTAATGTTTTGAGCTTCCCTGTCACTGTAGTAACTTTCTATGGTCAAGTCCTTCTTGTTGTTATTCTTTGCTCATTTTTACAGACTTTTTATTGTACTTTACCTTTATATTAAAGTTGTGTCCTTCACCTGGGGCATAGGGGATACTGTCTCAAACTTTGTGTTGTTCAGACTGATATTTTCAGTTAGTTCTGGAGGTCTGTAGGTTTCCAGTTATTCCAAGGTTAGTATGATCTAGGAAGAGGTGTGATCATTGCTCTCCTAGCCTGGTCTCTGCTCTATGAGTGACCACAACCTTTCTTTTCCACCCTGGAACTGTGTCCAGGGTCCTTGCTAGTGCTCCTCTTCACCCTTGTACTGCAACTTGGAACCTTCTATTGAGAATTCAACAGAATTCTGCTCCCAGTGCCAGCAAAAGATCCCCTGTAATCTCCTTCTGACCAGTTGTCATGACCCTACAACATCTATGGGCTGTGGGCTCCAGAAGTCACTGCTTCTAATTCACTTACTCCCAAAGCCTGAGCTGCCATGTCCTACACTAGACTGCTCTACTCTCACTCCAGTGAAACAGATCTCTCCTATCAACTTTGTAAGTTTTCTTGGCCTGGGAAATTCTTTCATACTATCCTTTTGTTGGTTCTGCTGCTTCAGAACCTTTTGAGGTTTTTTTTTTAATGTTGTTAGGAGGGGAATTTTGGAGAGTTCAGGAAAAGCTCTCCACCTTTATGCTGCCATATTGGCTCTCCCCTTTATCCGAAAGTGACTTTATCCAAAAATGAGTGTACAGTAAATAGAAAGTATAACATATTAGGAGATTGTGATCTCTCCCAAAATGAGAAAATATTTGCAAAATACTTAGTAATGTGTCTGGTACATAGGAGGTACTTATTAAATGTTTGTTCCTCTTCTTTTACTCCTCACTTAAGCCTCTTGGAATCACTTGTTTCCTTAGCAACTCAGCTCAAGTGCTTTATTAATGAAATTTTCCCCTATCCCCTCCCCAGTCCTAATTTCTGCTCCACCAATTATCTTCCATTAATGTTTCTCAGGTATTCCATATGTACCTGTGGTTTTCTCCATTATAATCTTAGCTCCTTCAGGTCAGGAACTATTGTAATTTTGTCTTGGTAGCCCCAGAACGCAACACAATTTACATGCTTAATAAAGGTTTTGTTGATGTTTTAATTACCAGATAAGCACTAAAGACTATATATGCTGCCAACTTACTGTTCTTAAATGTCTCCCTGCCTTCCATTTCCTAGTTCTTAAAAGCTTAGGATTGATCCCTTACCAGGGAAAACACAAGCATAAAAATAAGAGAAGATAGGAAATTTATAGAAATGTAGAGCAAAGTTCCATTATTACATGAAATCGTTTAGTTCTAGTTGGTTCTTTTTGTAAATGTGAAACAGACTCCTTTCTACCAATGTCCTCCATTGCTATCTCATCATGGCATGAAAGGTGACCCTGTGTTTTCAAAGATTGTGTCAACAGAGCACAAGTACTTTTGTTTTTCTTTTTTTAAAAAAAAATATGTATTTACTTTTGGTTTATAACATTCAGTTCCACGATCCCTTGAGTTTCAAATTTTCTTCCCCTCCTTTTCTTTCTCCCTTCCTCCCATGGTGGCATGCAATCAAATATATGGCCTACAAATTACCTTCTTGTTAAACATTAGTCAAGTTGTAAAGAAGTATTATAACCAATGGACTGAACAATGAGAAAGAAGAAACAAAAAGAAACAAAAAAAAATAGAGAGGGAGCAAGAAGTTTGCTTCAATCTGCATTCAGATTCTGTGGCTCTTTCTCTGGATGTGGATATCCCTTTCCATCATGAGTCTTGTGGAGCTGTCTTACAACCTTTCATTGCTGAGAGGAGCTCAGTCTATCAAAGTTAGTTGTCACACATATGATATGTCTATAATTGTGTACAAAGTTCTCCTAGGTTTTGTTCTCTTCACTCAGCATCAGTTTATATAAGTCTCTCCAGGTTATTATGAAGTCAATCTGTTCCTCATTTCTTATAGAATAATAGTATTCTATTACATTCATATACCACAACTTGTTTAGTCAATAACCAATTAATGGACCTCACCTGGATTTCCAATTCTTTGCCATCACACAAAGAGATGCTATTAATATTTTTTTTTGCACAAACAGATCCTTTTCCCATTTGTATAATTTCTTTGGGATACAATCCTAGAAGTGGTATTGCTCCAAAATGGTGGAATCAGTTCACAACTCCTCCAACAATGCATTAATATTCCAATTTTTCCACATTACCTCCTGCATTTATCGTTTTCCTGTTTTGTTGTCTTAGCCAATCTGGCCAGTGAGATGTGCTACCTTGTAGTTGTTTTTATTTGAATTTCTCTAATTAATAGTGACTTAGGGCAATTTTTTCATATGCTTATGGATGTTTTTTTATTTCTTCTTCTTAAAACTGCCTCTTCATATCCTTTGACCATTTATCAATTGGAGAATGATTTGTATTCTTACAGATTTGGTTTAGTTCTCAGCATATTTTAGAAATGATATCTTTATCAGAGACACTGGTTGTAAAAATTCTTTCTTAACTTTTAACTTCTCTCTTAATATTGGTGTAATCAGACTGAGATTTTAAGATCTTCCATGCCCCTTGAAATTGCTGGTGTAGCAGGAAGGGGGGGGAGCAAGAGAAAGCCAGAACCAAGATAGCATCTGTGCCAGTGACAGGAAGCAGCAGCAGTGACAGCAGATGCAGCATGAACTTATTTTTTTGAGCCTACCAGAATCTCTAAGGACTTCTACTGAGGACTGCAGGGGACAGGAACTGCTGGGAGCAAGCTGCCCTGATGCTGAGCAGTTGTCATGAGTGAGCAGAGGAGGATCTTTGCTTGAGGTAGCCTGTCCTGTTTTGAAGGCTTGAGAATGTGGGTGTTTACTAATTTAACTGCATGTGTCAGCTTCAAAGCTACTATGTTGGCTGTGAATTTTTTGGTTTTGGGATTCAGTTTTCTGGTCTTCGAATAAATGTTCTGGATATATTTCTAATGTGGAGAGCCTGTTACATTTTGTGATTAATAACCATATCAGCATACTTGTCACTACTGTAGGCACTGTGAATACTGCATTGCTGATACAGTTGGTTACATTGGCTTTATTTGTACAGAAACTTTTCAATTTAATATAATGAAAATTATCTATTTTTTCATTTCATAATGCAGAGCACAAATTCTGGAAGACTCTACCACCCTACTGAATATGGTCCTAGAGACTAACTTTCTGTGTCATCTGAGTACCAACTCATCAAAGGTCATAGAACAACACTACCAAATTGGCTACAATGTAGTGAATTTGGAAGTGGGTGTCAGCTATAGGATACAGCTATCACAGAACAGTCAATTAGTCAGTAATCATTTAGCCAGCACCTAAATAGACCAACTAAGTATTGGAGAAACAAAAAAAAATTCAAAGGACAGTCTCTGCTGTTCAGGAGCTCACAGTCTAATGGGGAAGACATCCCAATAGCTCTGTACAAACAAGTTAATGACAGGATTCATTGGAAATAATCAATGGAGGGAAGGAACTACAATTAAGGGGGAGGGATGAAGAAACATTTCTGGAAGAAGGTGGGATAGATGAAGTAATTGCATCAATCAAATAAACAAATCATTGAAGTATTGATATGTTGAAATGCTGGTCTCCATTCTAGAATCCCAAAGACTCTAGCAAGGAATAAAGGGTGGCCCCATGAACTTTTTCTAAAATTTTATTTTCAGTTGTGATTCTTCTCCTTCATTTATAACCCTACACTATTCACTGAGAAGGCAAGAAATGAGATACCTATTATACATATGAAGTCAGTTAAACATACTTCCACATTATCCATGTTGCAAAAGAAAAATAAAGTGAAAGACAAATATGTTTCAAAGTGAACTCGAAGTTCAATAGTTCTCTCTCTGGAGAAGGATAACATTTTTCAGTTTCTTCAGTTTCCTTTGCAACAGCCATGGATCACTGTATTAATCAGAGTAGCTAAGGTTTTCAAAGTTTATTGTCGTAATATTACTCTAACTCTATGTTATGGGAATCTGAAGAACTTCCCTGACTCTTGGCCCTTTGATAGACTTAAGCGGTTCTGAGAACCTTTCCTGATTTGAAAGTATACTCTGCCCCCTAATAGGCTGGATGTAGTCACATGGAACCTGTGGCAGGAGGCTTGATGTTCAGGAATGCTCACAACTTGTTACATTGTGATTGGGCCATGGGTCAAGAGTGTTGTGACATTCTCTGATCTAGGAGGAGGCTATATATACCCTGATGTAAGTTTTTGCTTTGGGGCTTATTTTGGAAAGAGTTGTGTGATTTGGCCAGATGAGACTCTGGGCAGCCATCGAGCCCGTGGGCTTTAAAAAAAACATATGCTGGTGCTTCCCTCTCTGGTAACTGAATAGGTATGGATGTAATGGTCAGAGGGTTGGAAGCGCTTCTGCTTATCTGTTTCTTTGTCTGCTTGTAACTTCTGCATGAAAATTCTTTGGATTCTGTTTGCATTCTCTGAAGTTCAGGGTACTGACTTTTTCCCCTAAACTAGGTAAATGATATATGTTTAATTGATTAAAGCAATATTGTTAACCCATTTTTGCATTGCTTTCCTTTAGAACAGCAGATCTAAGAACCTGTGCTAGCAGCTAGCCTGAGTATGCTAGGGTGCTTGCTGATACGCTCTGTAAAATATTCTCCTAGTTCTGCTCCCTTCACTTGTCTTCAGCTCATATATCTTCCCAGGTTTTTCTGAAACCATTCACTTCATCATTTCTTACAACACAATAGTACTCCTCCATAATCATATAATATAAGTTGTTCAGTCATTCCCCAGTTGAGGGGCATCCCTTCAGTTTCCAATTCTTTTTATTTATTTATTTAGTGTTTAATTTCCCCCAATTGCCTGTAAAAACAATTTTAACATTTTTTTTAAAACTTTGCGTTCCAAATGCTCTGTCTTCCTCCCTCTTCATGGCCTTTCATTGAGAAAGCAAGCAATTCCATATAGGTTATATATGTGTAGTCATGCAAAAACACATCCATGATATTCATGTTGTGAAAGAAGGCATAGACAAAAAAATTTAAGAAAAATGAAGTTTAAAAAATGTATGATTTTATCTGTATTCAGACACCATCATTTCTTTCTCTAGGGATGGATAGCATTTTTCATCCTAAGTCCTTCACAGCTGATCATTCTACAATATTGCTTTTGCTTTGTAACCACTATATTTCACTTTGCATCAGCCCATGTAAGTCTTTCTAGGTTTTTCTGAGAGCATCCTGCACATCATTTTTAAAATAGCATTCCATCACAATTACATCCTACAACTTATTCAACTATTCCCCAATTAAAGTACATCCCCTCAATTTTTAATTCTTCAAGCCCAGTAAAGAGCTCTTCATTTTTGCTTTTTTATCTCTTTTTGGATACAGACCTAGTAGTGGTATTGCTAGGTAAAAGGATATGCATGGTTTCATAGCTCTTTGCACATAGTTCTAAATTGCTCTATAGATTGGTTGAATTAGCTCCCAACTCTACCAACAGTGCATTAAGGTCTCATTTTTCCCACATTCCTTCTAACATTTGTCATTTACCTTTTCTATCCAATTAGCCAGTCTAATAGATAGGAGGTAATATATCAATTGTTTTAATTTACATTTCTTCAATCAATAGTGAGTTAGAATTTTTTATTCATATGGCTAGAGATAGCTTTAATTACTTCATCTGAATCATTTTCTAATTATTTGCTACCACTAAAAGAGCTGATATAAATATTGTTATGCATATGAGTCCTTTTCCTCTTTCATTGGAGTACCTAGTAGCAATATGGCTGGGTCAAGGAGTATGCCCAGTTTTATAGCTGTTTGGCTGTGGTTCCAATTGTTCTCTAGAATTGTTGGCCGAGTTCACAGCTCCACCAATGATACACATCTAGTTTTGCTCATCTCCTCCAGCATCTGTCATTTTCCTTTTCCATCATGTTAACCAATCTTCTGGCTAAGAACTTCAGAGTTGTTTCCATTTCCATTTCTCTGATTGTTATTTACTTAGAGCACATTTTCATGATTATTGATGGCTTTGATTTGTTCTGAAAACTTTCTGTTCACATTATTTGACATACATCAATTGGAAAGCAGATCCAATATCAAAGGTGTTGTCCTCTTCATTGAATATTCCATTGGTAAGGCAAAAAATTCAGGCACTGGTTCTATTAATGCTCTGGATCTAGCTAAACCATGGGCCCTTAAAGGCTACCCAGGTAGCTTCCAGGTACACTTTGAATATCTATTTCTTTTTAAACACAACTCTTGAATCAAGAATCACAGAATTTGAAAGCTGAAAGGGAATTTTAAAGCTATCTTGTCGAAATAAAAAACAAAAGAAAACCTTACAATAATGTACCCAACAAATAATTTTTTAGCTTTTGTTTGATTAAACCTCAGGATAGGGAGAATATATCAGTGTTCTGTGCAGGCCATTTCATTTATGAAATTTCTCATTGTTAGGGAGATTATTTTTTTCCTCACATCAATCTAAAATTTATTTATTTGTAGCTTTCACTCCTTGCTACTGGATTGGCCCTCCATAGTCAAACAGAACAAGTCCATTCCTTCTTCTACATAACAATCCTTCAGATACATGAACATGAAGATGATGTTCATGTATCATGAACATGTGTCACATGTTTCCCCCTGAAACATGTGAAGACTTTACCCAATGGAATGGATGGATGAGAACAGTTTGTTCCAATGGCCATGAAGGCAGCTAAATCAAGGGCTCTGGAGTGTTTAGACATTGGTAAGATACCAAAGATGCCAAGGTCATCTGCTGCATCCTAGGCCACTGCTGGTCATTTTGCATTTTATCCTGATGACTTTGTGTAACCCTGCCTCATTGAAATCCAAGTCAAGACATCACCTTTGACAGCACTGATCTGCCTCAAAAATGAATAAAGAACAACAGCTCTTTAAGTATTATTCTAACCCATTTCTCTCTGTCTTCTCCATAACATAGTATGGGCCATTTTATTAAAGTCTTATCACAATCTAGGTAGACTGTATCTGACATCCCCTCCATCTCCTAGTTCTGTAATCCTCTCAGAAAAGGACACAAGTTTGGACTGTCATTATCTGACTTTGATGAAGCCATGCTGACTCTTTATATTCACTACTTTCCTGTTTTGATGTTTGCAAAGAACATCTTTAATTCTCTAAAATTAAGTTCTAGAATTTTCCTAGGAAATCAGGCCATATTTTGGGCCTGTAGTTTGAAGACATTGGTCTCTTCCCTTACGTAAAAAACAAAAAAACAAAACAAACAACAACAATCTTGAATCCCCATCGATGTACATCTTTTTTTTTTCAACTCCAACCAGAAAAGACAATTAAAAAAAGGATTTCAAGAGAACAGCCCACTGAATTACACAGGAAATTCACCAATACACACAAGATGAGGAGCCTCTCTCCCAGAGATTCTTGCCTCACCCATAGGAGAGGAAAGCCAGGGCAACCCATACATACACAACGCAATTGCGTCCCATCTGAAATTAGCACTGCTGATGTAATTTGCCTAATTATGACAGAAAGTCTTTCTATTCAATAGGTCCATGGGCAGGAAGGGGGAACCTGCAGCCTTAAGGGCACATGTGGCCCTTTAGGTCATTAAGTGCAGCTCTCTGACAGAATCCAAACTTCACAGAAGAAATCCCCTTATTTAAAGGATGTGTTCTGTAAAACTTGAACTCAGCCATTACACCCAAGGATCTAGAGTGCCACAAGTGGCTTTGAGGCCACAGGTTTCCCACCCCTAATACATGGGCTTTAGCCCCAAAATTTGGCATATTGTGATACAAACAATATTGGATTTAGTGTCAGAGGACTTGGGTTCAAATGCTAGATTTTGAAGTTTATTTCCTTGTTGATTTTTTTTCTTTAATAGTATTTCAATTTTCACCCATTTACATCTCAAGAAATTTTTTGCTATTCATTTTTTGCAAGATTTTGACTTCCAAAATTTTCTCCTTCCCATATTTCCCTTCCTTTTTCTGAAAATGGTGGGCAGGCTGATATAGTTTGTACACGTGCTATCATGTAATAGTTCCAAATTAGTTATATTTGTGGAAGAAGAAACAGATCAAAAAGGGAAAAATAAGGGAAAAAATGAAAAAGTATGCTTTGATTGGCATTCAGAGGCCATTTTATCTGAGTGTATGTAGCATTTTTCATTGGACTTATCTTGGATCATAGTGTGCTAGTGGATTTTGTGGATTATCACACAATTGTACAATGTTTTCCTGGTTCTACTCATTTCACACTGCATCAGTTTTCCAGGCTTTTCTGAAGTCTCCCTGCTCATCATTTCTTATAGCACAGTAGTATTCCATTCATCCATATGCTTCAGCTTGTTCAGTCACTCTCCAATTGATGGGTCTTCCCTCAGTTTCCAGTATTTTGCCACCATGATAAAGGCTCCCTGGTTGATTTTTAATGGGGCATTTAGACCTTGCTTATTCTTAATTTCCTTGCCTGTAAAATCAAGGGCTTTGACTAAGTGATTATTAAAGTCTGTTTTAGCTCAAAAGCCAGTTAGTTGAATGAAGTTGAGTTAGGGGTTCATAATATTCTTAAGTCATTTTACATAGAGTCTCTCTGTGTCTTTTATTAAATAGTTGCTTAGGAGAAGGGAAAAATATTATCCCCCCCTCACATTTTATTAACCAGAATAAAAGGCAGAGGGTTATACATACATACATACATACATACATACATACATATATATACACATATACATTTGTATATATTTGTAGAATGCCTTTAACTTGCATTCTCTTTAAACGATTCTCCCAAAATCCTTAAGAATTAGAATTCATTTTTAAGCAGGTATTATTTTCTGGTTTTACAGAGGGGAAATTGAGATTCAGGGCCATGAAATGACTCACCCAAGCTAATAATAGACCAATACAGTATTAGAGCCCAAGACTTTTGACTCCTTGTCCAGTTTTCTTAACCACAGGCAAGTCACATAATCCACACTATTTTGTGTCTAATGTTAATTTAATTTTAAAAGAAAGCTTTATTATTGCTAATGTGGTTCATAAACCAGTGCCCATCACAAATAAAGTAATGTTTCAAGGAGCATCACCCACAGAAATAGTTACTTCCTATACCAACCATCTTCCTAGGTTTTCTAAGACAATTTGAGGATTCTCTGGGGGCTCAGCCTTCTATCACAAATGCCAAAACCTGAAAAAAACCCAGGGAGCAACTATACACCTGCTAACCCTTATGTACAGTGATAAAATTATCATCTAGCAAGGTTTTCCATAACGTCTTGGTGTAAAAATTCATCTTGGATTAATTTTCCTCTAAAAGACAAATAAAAGTGTCTCTGAGATCTGATTGATCCCTCTGACTATATGGAGCTTCCTGGTCACCTAAGGGCTTTAAAATCTCACCCACGTCAAGGTTGCAAGCCACAAAGTCAGGACACCCTCCTCTGCTCTCTATATAATGACAAGGTAGGGCTGGGTCTATAGAGGCCAAATGCCACTGCGTCCTTGCTGCATATATCTGCTATGTTAGGGCAAAATAATCCTTGTATTAGCTGTTTAATGACTTGCCAGTGACTCATTTCACTTCAATACTTGAGTACTCATGTCAGGCCTTCCCTTAAGAGTCTTCTTCATTAGGCTTCACTCCTTGATCTTCAGCCTCCATTCTGCCCCACTCCACCCCACTCCCCCCACCCCACCACAAGAGATCTATACTGCTATTTTTAAAACAGCCCCTGTAAAGGTTTGGTAGCGTTCAAGGCTATAGTTTTTCAGTAATGTGAGAATTCTTTTTTATGGTGGCAACCTCTATTCCTTACTGCAATGAGCCTAGATGATCAACATCTCTATTTATTATTCAGTATTTCAGTTGTTTTTACAATTGCCCTTCCCTTGATTCACTCTCTTCTTGCCTTCCCTCCTCCCACATCCTCAGATTCTTGTCTCCTACAACAATAACTCCTAAATATTATTTTGAGATTCCACTGAAGGAGGAGGTTTAGATTGCCATGGTATGAGATAGAAAATGTGACACTGAAACGGCTGAAAATTTACTTTATACACTAAACCTATATGCATATTTACTGAATTGAATTAAATGTGTGGGGAGGGGATATGAAAAGATAAATAAAGTTATTTAAAATATGCTCTCCCCCCATTCATTTTTAGAATTGTTTTCATCTTGAACTTGCAAGTCAGGTTTTGTTTTGATATATTTAGATTCATTCAGGTTATAATGAAAGTTAGATACTTGGTATTTTATCTATGAGTAAGTCAGAAAATGAGGTAAATAATCTTAAGACAATTTAAATTAGATTCTGATTTATCTGAAAGAAGCAGAAATTTAATGTCATTTAAAACAAGAAATCTTTTCTACCTCACTGAAAAAGAGCTCTGTCTCCTGGGTGTACCTCCCATAGGAAAAATATAAGCCATTAATGCAAAGATGATTACAAATTTAATCCTCTCATTGCTACAGCAAAGCTGTTTTTGCATTCACTGCTTGCTAGTAACTTGGCTATACTTATTGGTTATTTTTATTATGTTATATAAAAATTCTAGTATTTTTCTTTATGAATTTTATATAAATGCAAAAGGATCCTAGAGCAAGACTGGCCTCACCCAAAAGAATGATGACATGCTAGGCATCAGGTACAAACCAATTAAAGAAGTTCTTTGGAGGCAAGAGGTTTTCACATCATCTACTGTGCATCCCCAGAAGCAAATGGGGGGGGGGGTGCAAGGCAGACAGAGAAGACCTTGTCACTTCTCAAATTCTTTTATTCCAATTCTGTATTGTTGTCTGTCAGTTGTAGTTGGGAGAGGGGAAGTGGGAGAGAGAGAGAGAGAGAGAGAGAGAGAGAGAGAGAGAGAGAGAGAGAGAGAGAGAGAGAGAGAGAGAGAGAGAGAGAGAGAGAGAGAGAGAGAGAGAGAGAGA
>JAQQSW010015604.1:0-11850 GCA_028646575.1 Pseudocheirus occidentalis | reverse complement strand
CACCTACAGAGTTAACCTTACCAGCCACACTCTAGTTACATACATTCAAGTATACATACAAAAGATATACAAAGAATGGAATATTATTGTGCTCTAAGAAATGACAAGCAAGAAGATTCCAGAAAACCCTGGAAAGACTTACATGAACAAACACAAAGTGAAATGAGCAGAACCAGGAGAACATCATACACAGCAATGGCAATATTGTATGGTGAATAACTGTGAATGTCTTAGGTATTGTCAGCAATACAATGATCCAAGACAATCCTGAAGGACTCATGATGAAAAATGCTATCTACCTCCAGAGAAAGAAATGAAGTCATCTAAAAACAGACTGAAGCATACTAATTTCTCTTATTTTTCCTTCCTTCCTTTTTTTCTTCCCTGCTTCCTTCTTTCCTTCCTTCTTTCCTCCCTCCCTCCTTCCTACCTTTCTTCTTTCCTTCTTTCCTTCTTCCTTTTATTTTCCTCCTTTCTTTCTTCCTTCTTTCCTCCTTTCCTCCTTCCTCCTCCCTCCCTACCTTTCTTCTTTCCTTCCTTCCTTCTTCCTTTTCTTTCCTCCTTTCTTCTTTCTTTCTTCCTTCTTTCCTTCCTTCTTTTGTCCCTTCCTCCTTCCCCCTTCCTACCTTTTTTCTTTCCTTCCTTCCTTCTTCCTTCTTTCTTTCCTCCTTTCTTCTTTCTTCCTTCCTTCTTTCCTCCCTTCCTCCTTCCCTTCCTCCTCCTTCCCCCTTCCTACCTTTCTTCTTTCCTTCTTTCCTTCCTTCCTTCTTTCTTTCTTTCCTTCTTTCCCTCCTTCCTTCATCATCTTGCACAAAATGACTAATACAGAAATGTTTCACCTGATTGCACTTGTATAACCTATATCAGATTGCTTACCATCTCAGGGAGTGAAGGAGCAGAGGAAGGGAAGGATGGAATTTGGAACTCAAAACTTAAAAAAAAACAAAACCCAAATGTTAAAAATTATTTTTATATGGAATTGGGGAAATCATTACTTTAAAAAAAAACAAATACAAGGTAACCTTGGAGAAGGAAGGTACTAGCAAATAGGAAAACTAGGAAAGGCCCCCTGCATAAGGTGATATAAACTTAGTCCTGAAGGAAACACATGATTCCAAGACATGGCAGTGACAGAGCAGAGTCTTACAGGTAGAGACAATAACCAGCACAAAGATCTGAGGTGGGTGCAAGGATAGCAATCATGTTTTGGAACACCAAGTAGGTAAGGCTGGACATTAACATGCAAGAGGGGCAATAATCTGAAATAAGAATGGAATATAAGAAGAAACCAGGTTGTATAATGCTTTATTATACTGGATCCTAGAGATAATAAGGAGTCATTAGATGATATGTCAAGGACAGTGTTCTTTCTGTTACACCAAGCTAAAGTTACACAAAGATGCAAGTGACCGGTAGGAAACCCTCTCTGGATATTGCTTCTTAAAAAGAGAAGTCCTTGTGTTATAATCTCTCTGAACCTCAATTTCCTCATCTGCTAAATGACAATTATAATCCCTGTAGCAAGAAGTAGGTTGATTTAATGAATAGTGGAACTGGCATTGCAGTCAGGGAGACCAGTTCACTACCTCTGACACACAGGTTGTCTATTGTACTGGGCAAGTCAGTTATCCTCTCAGTGTTCCAGGGAACTCTCTAAGACTGACTTTAAAAGTCATACAAACCCACATTGTCTGAGGGAGTTTCTTAATCAGGTCTTCTTTCCTATAACAGTGAAATCCCAAGTCTCATTAAAAAAATAACAACAAAACCTATGGTATCTACCACAAAGGGCTGTTGCAAAGCTCAAATGAGATGTTAAAACATCTATAACATTCTATAAGTGTTAGATTTTGCCGTCACTCTGGCTTGCCCACTTAACTTGTGTTTGCCTCAGTTTCCTCATTGGCAAAATAGAGATAATAGCAACTTCCAGGCTGTTGTGAAGGTCAAATGAGACAATAATTATATGGTGCTCAACATAGCACCTGGTACACTATATAAATGCTCTTTTTTTTTTTTAACCTGATCTGTGGTTTCATCTGTGCAGGGAGCACACAGTAAGGAATTTCTTACACCAGTGCAGATCAACACCTTTTCTGTAAATTCTTCTTTTGGTGAGTTTCCTGGAGCCCTGAGGAGTTGGTTATGAGACTTGAAAAATATCCCACAGCCACTATGTCAGAGGCAGGCCTCGAATTCAGGTCTCACTTAACTTGTAGGTGCCCCAGGAAACTTTGTTATGGCTATAAATTGCAGATTAGATCCAAACAAAAGTGCAATGGAAAAGAGAATTCTGTCACTCGGGAGTTTTCTATGCCTCTGTTGTCTTTGGCCTTTCCACTGAAATCAGGTCTAGTCCCTTCATTCTGTGAAGTGCAGAGTCAATAAAAGGGCCACCCTTGAGGACCTAGAGGGTCGCATGCAGCCTCAAGGACACAGGTACCTCGCCACTGACCTAATCTATCCCAATATGAACTCTAATTTTCTATTTTTAAAAATGTATCTAGTCATTAAACATCACCTATCCATAGAACAGATAAACTGGGTCCACAGACCCTCAATGGACTTACAGATAGATTTCAGTGGTAGGGAATGAGACAAGGAAAAGACATCTTTTTTCTTTTCCACTAACTTTTGTCTTCCTTTGTAATTCAATGTATTTTATTTTATGCATACAAAAATATTATTCTAAGGGATACAAATGGACAGAGGAATCTCTCTCTCTCTCTGTCTGTCTCTCTCTCTCTCTCACACACACACACACAGACACACATACACACACACACCAATTAAGAATTCCTGACTTAAAAGACCAGAATATAGAACTGATAGGAACTTTAGAAATCATAATTCAAATGCCTTCATTTTGAAATTAAGGCTCTAGGAAGTTAAGTGACTTGTCCCAGGTCACATGAATAACGTGGCCAGGTTTTGAACCTGATCCTCTAATTCCAAATCCAGTGTTTTTCACATGCTTTATTTCTTATTTATACATTCATTTTCCCTTCCTTTGGCTCCCATGTTGGCACAGGGCTCCTGCCTGCTTCTCCCATATAGAACTAGGCTGAATCCCCACTGCCTTTTCACAGTCTACCACTGAGCCTGGCTGTAGGGATGTGCAGGCTGACCCTACAGATAAGGCAAAACATGTAGGGCTAAATTAAACTTGTTCCAATCCCAGAAATCCCTGGAAATCACAATGAGGACCTTTCTGTGTAAGAGCTCCAAATGTCTTTTCGAGTGAACAGACAGGAGTCATCAGAAAATATGCTGGCTGGGGCGGCTAGGTGGTGCAGTGAATAGAGCACCAGCCCTGGAGTCAGGAGGACCTGAGTTCAAATTTGGTCTCAGACACTTAACACTTACTAGACATGTGACCTTGGTTAAGTGACTTAACCCCAATTGCCCTGCCCTCTCCCCTCCATAAAGCAAAAAGAAGAGGAGGGGAGGGGAGGGGAGAAGAGAAAGGTGCTGACAGTGGTCAGAGGAGACAATTAGGAGCTGCCTTCCCTGTTGTGGGCACTGGGAACCTCAGCTCTTTTTTTTCCTTGTTTTCTATTTTTGCAAGAGCTTTCCATTTTGCTTTCTACCCTACCCCACCCCTTCTCCCCACCCCTCACCTCTAGGGCCCTATAGGAGTGAGCAACAGTCAAATCACACACCAGAAGTGTTAATGAGGAAGAATGGAAAGAGATGAGGCTCAAAGCAATGATTGCCAAGGAGAAGAAAAGAATTTTTCATACTGTAAAGAACTCTTCCCACTGAAGAAAACTAATTCTGGCTGTATAATAAGCCTCCCACGGGCAAGCTGTTTAACTATATCCAACCTCCAGGGGGTCCCATCCAAATGAATTTCATTCCTTTGCCAGGATCCTCCCCTCTTACTAGTTATGCTATCTCCATCTGTCCTCCTCCAAGGGTCATTGCTACACTCGGATTCGGTGGCTTTCTTTCCAGCTGCCATGGACTCTTGAGACCAGTCTCTCATGTAGAAGTTCAGCAAGTGACAGACACAGAACTAATTGGCAAGGGCTACATGCAACATAAACAAGAGAACCCCAAACAAAAGGAAAATACTATGCTTTTTTTTAAAAAAAAAAAGCTATTTCTATAAAGCACCAGTAATTCCACAATTGCTGACTTCTGCAGCACCAACAATGCATCTCCATGATTGTTTTTCCTCTCAAAAAATTCTACTTTTGAGGAAGCTCTTAGATGTGTCCACAAGATTTATTAAATCAAAATCTATTGAAATACTTTGGACTTCTTGCCTGCCTTTTTCTGACATCCTTGAAGCAATCATTGCAAGATGACTTATTTGACAAAACTGCACATTAATCTACATTCAGAAGGGAAGGAAGAAGACTTCTTTTCATTTATAATATTCAGTCCTGAGACAATTGAGGCAGTCTTACATAATAGAAATGGACCTGCAGCAAAGAAGACCTGGGCTTGAATCTGTTCACCAGCATTTATTTATTTATTAGCAGTGCAATCTAACCACTATAGTAATTTAAATTCTCTGAACAAGTCATTTAAGTTCTTAAAGATGCAGGCAACCAAGTAAGATTACAATATTGGTGGGTAGTAATCTGCATCCCCTCTTGGATCACTGCCTTGTCATTGTGGAGGGGCTTGTGTAGCTCAATGAATCTAGGAGCTATACCATGCAGGGTTACCTAAGATGGACAGGTCATATGGAGAATTCTGATAAAAGGTGATCCATTGGAGAAAGAAATGGCAAACAACTCCAGTATCTTTGCCAAGAAAACCTCATGGACAGTATTTAAATATTAGAAGATATAATATCATACTATGGTCACAAAAGAGTCACAAAGAGTAAGACACAATTGAATGACTGAACATCAATCTGCATTGGTGAAGGAAGTTTATACACTGACGTATTTATTTTGTGGTCTCCCTCATCATATTTTGAATTCTAAACAGACTTCCATGGAAATTTTCAACCTCTAACTCAGGGGACACAGCTTAATTTTCCTATTAACTTCAGCCAAACATAATTAGGAAGTAAATGTGCTACCAAAAGAAATAATCTAGGATGTACTCCACAACCATTTTTAAATTACTTTGGTATTATCCATTAGCATGGATAAATAAAAGAGTTGACTATGATCTTAATGAGAACTCTAGCAGCATATCCAATGGTATTGTTGTTCAATCTTTTTTAGTCCTATCTGACTCTTCATGAACCCATTTGGGGCTTTCTTGACAAGGATACTGGAGTGCTTTGCCATTTACTTCTCCAGCTCATTTAACAGCTGAGGAAACCGAGGCAAAGAAGGGTAAACAACTTGCTCTTGGTTACACAATAATTGTCTGAGGGAGGATTTGGACATCAAGAAGATGCCTTCCTCCTGATTAGAAACCCAGGGCTCTATCCACTATACCAGTGGTCCTCAACCTTCCTAATGCTGCAACCCTTTAATAGTCGTATATGAACGTGTCTTCATGTGGGCAGACCCACCTGGAGATGGATAGAGGAGGTTCCTAAGACCATCAGAAATATGGTGGTCTTAGGCAACCCCTGAAATCCCTGTGAAAGGGTCGCAACCCAGAGGTTGAGAACCGCTGCATTATACAATCTAGCTTGTCCAGCTTATCTAAGGTCAATGTTTATTCATCCTAGGATTAGGAATGTATTCCTGCAAGTAATACTGGACTATCTTGGTTCTTTTCCTATGTCTCTGAACATTCCTTCTCTTCCTCCTTTATTGGTTCTTCTTCCTCCTCCATCTCTATAAATGTCTATTTTTCTCAAGGCTCAGTCCTTGGTTCTCTGTTCTTCTCTTTCCACACTTTTCTCTACAGAGATTTCATTCACTCAGTTTAAACTCTTGCCTCTGCGGGATTGACTTTGAAGTCTGCACTTGAATTCTAGCTCTACTAATGTGGTCTTTGATAAGTCACTTGCCCTTTGGGACCTCAGTTTGTTCATCTCTAAAATGACAACTTTGGACAAGATAATCTCTATTGTCCCTTTTAGCCCTAAAATTTATAATCCTATATTTCCATCCCTAATCGCACTTCCAAGCTATTGTCCTAAATCTCCAAATGAATGAAACAAATATGTATTAAGTGATTACTATGGTCCAAAAATGCATTAAGCATTGGGGACAAAAGTAGAAAAGTTAAGATGGATCTCCACTCTCCAGAAGTTCACACTCTAACTGGGAGTTCGTCATCAGACGGGAAGATCCAAAAGTCCTAAGGGTACAGTGTTGATGAGTATTAATAAGCAGTACAAGATTTGAGCGTCCTTGGATAGTGGCCAGGGATTTGGATACTAGATATTTCTATTTATATATTAAGATAAAATGGTACTGGGGGCAGTAACAGAGAGAAGTCACTAACTCAGAAGATTTGGAGTATGGGATACTTTAGAGAAAAAGGAAAAAGACATGTACAGTTGTAATCATAACTCATTTATATAATTTCACAATTTACAAGACACTTTACATATATTATTCTATTTGGCCCTACTAATAACTGTGTGACACAGGCAGTCCAAATACCCATTTTAAGGAAAAAGGTATTGAAGCTTAGGAATGAAGGAAACAAATAAACATTTATGAAGTGATCACTATTTGCCAGGCACTGTGTTAAGCCCTGGAAATACAAATACAAGCAAAAAGAAAGATGGGCTTGTTTTCTAAGGAGAGAGGACAACATACAAAAGTGACCCGAAGTTGGGAGAGAAGGGAAGGGGGAATTAGGGGTGGGGACTGGCACATGGTTTTGAAGTCCAGAAAGTTAAGAACAGGGCCAGGAAGAGAATAAAGGTATGCTGGCTTAAGTTCTTCCACAAAATGGAGGCTCCATGAAGAACTTACCAATGGGAGAAGCCAGGGATGGGTCTTGTAGAGCAATATTCCAGCATGAGCAGACCTCAGAAGTGGTAGGCTGTTCCAATGTAAGTTGACAGTAGATAAAGCAGGATTTGAAAAGTCAAGGCCAGAACCAAGAGGAGTAAAGTGATTTATCCAAAGTCAATGACTTTGACACGTCAATGGATCTATGAGATTTGGTTGATAGGGCTACTTCCTCCTAAGGTGTGCAGGTGACAAGCCATCTACATCTTGTCAATCTTTTTCACCTTTGCCCATGTTCTCCCACACATCCTCCATAGGGGTTTCAAATATTCTGAAGCCTTTCCTTTATTTCTTTTGACATTTTGCTCCATTGCTGTTTGGGTGACCCATACCTTTTATTCTCTTTAGCCTATAGAAGAGCTATATAACTCATTGATCAGTTTTGAACCAGAGAGTTAGTTGGTAAAGTGTTTTGCTAGCAGCTGTGAAACAATTGAATCAATAATTATGGATCTTATCCAGACCTACCACCAGTTTCATAGAGAAGCTAGAGGTCATTATCTCTCTTGGTATAATTATTCTGTCATTAATTATATTAATGGTATGCAAACTTACTATTTCACATTTGAGACAGCTTGTGTATTTATGTTAGACTTCTTTTTTTTTTGGTTGTTTGGTTTTGAGGTTTTTTGCTTGTTTTTATGGAAGGGGGAAGCCAGGTCAATTGGGGTTAAGTGACTTGCCCAGGGTCACATGGCTAGTTTTTGTGTTAAGTGAGGCTGGATTTGAACTCAGGTCCTCCTGACTCCAGGACTGGTGCTCTATTCACTGCTCCACCTAGCTGCCCCTATGTTAGACTTCTTTTGACCACATAGATAATGAAAAATTTTCCATATCCTTCTTCTTCAGGGGTTATCTCTAATGTCTAATATCTTTGCTTTTCAAGATTCTATAATATGAGGGAAAGGGCAATAATGACGGATATACTTTTGTTTTCTAGATTCTTTGTCACATGCTCCTTTTTCATTGCTTTAAATCAAGTATTCCAGTCTTTAACTTCACAAACTAGCTACATACTGACATAATCTAATGTTTTTTCATATACGGCTCCAGTAGTTTTCTTTTTTAAATATTTATTTATTTTCTTTTAATTTACAACATTCAGTTCCACAAACTTTTACATTCCAAATTTTCCCCCTCCTTCTGCTTCCCCCTCCCCTGCCATGACAGCATGCAATCTGATACAGGTTCTACAAATACCTTCACATTAAACATTAGTCAAGTTGTAAAGGATTATAACCAATGGAATGAACAAGAAAGAGGGAACAAAATGAAACAAAAAAGAGAGAGAACAAGTAGTTTGCAATCTGCATCATTCAGTCTCTCTAATTCTTTCTCTGGATGTGAATAGCCCTTTCCATCATAAGTCTTTTGGAGTTATCTCACAGCCTTGAACTGCTGAGAGGAGCCCAGTCCATGAAAGTTAGTCAACACAGATACGATGTGTCCACAATTGTGTACAAAGTTCTCCTGGTTCTTCTCTCCTCACTCAGCATCAGTTTAAATAAGTCTCTACAGATTATTATGAGGTCCATCTGCTCCTCATTTCTTATAGTACAATAGTATTCCATTATATTAACATACTACAACTTGTTTAGCTATTCCCCAATTGATGGGCATCCCCTTGATTTCCAAATCTTTGCCACCACAAAAAGAGCTGCTATAAATATTTTTTGTACATACTGGTCCTTTTCCCACTTGTACGAGCTCTTTGGAATACAGCCGTAGAAATGGTATTGCTGGGTCAAAGGGTACGTACATTTTTATAGCCCTTTGGCATAATTCCAAATTCCTCTCCAGAATGGTTGGATCAGTTCATAACTCTACCAACAATGCATTAGTGTTCAAATCCTCCCACGTCTTCTCCAGCATTTATCATTTTCCTGTTTTGTCATGTTAGCCAATCTGATAGGCGAGATATGGTACCTTAAAGTTGTTTTGATTTGCATTTCTCTTGTCAGTAGTGATTTAGAGCGTTTTTTTCATATGATTATAGATATCTTTAATTTCTTCCTCTGAAAACTGCCTGTTCATGTCCTTTGACCATTTATCAATTGGGGAATGACTTGTACTCATATATTTGACTCTGTTCTCTGTATATTTTAGAAATGAGGCCTTTATCAGAGACATTGTTTGTAAAAATTCTTTCCAAATTTTCCATTTCCCTCCTAATCTTGGTTACATTGGCTTTGTTTGTACAAAAACTTTTCAATTTAATATAATCAAAATTATCCATTTTGCATTTGTAATCTATATCTCTTGTTTGATCATGAATTCTTCCCTTCTTCATAAATTTGACTGGTAAACTATTCTTTGCTCTCCCAGATTGCTTACAGTATCAGACTTTATATCTAGATTGTGAATCCATTTAGACTTTATTTTGGTATAGGGAGTAAGATATTGGTTTATGCCAATTTTCTGCCATATACTTTTCTACTTTTTCCAGCATTTTTGTCAAATAGTGAGTTCTTATCTCTTCAGTGGTTTTCTTAAGCCACTTTGCTATGTTGGCATTTGATATCTGTCCTTCAGAGAATTCTTTTCTTCCTATGATCTTTATTATGACAAGAGCCACAGCATATACTGTTGTAGATAGGTGATGAATGAAGACATTCTCCATGGATTTTTAAAACAACTCGATTTTGTTAAAGTTGTACTATTAGACTGATATCATCAAATTCAAAAAGGTCTCCAAAATTCCAATGTAAAGACACCCATCTCCTTCAAGACCATCACTTTTACCACCCATTTCATTATTAGGAAGCAATTAAATAGCTTGCGTTCATTGTAGCTTTTCAGGACTTTCAGGTTCCTCAGCTTTTTCATGTTCAGATGCAAGTAATTTTTCAATTTCTACCAATATTTCAACTAGTTCTGAATTAGAAGTAAAATTATTTCTTATAATTGCCCTAGACTAATCAGTAACGTATTACTGTGCTATAATTCAGACTACAGGTAGCCTGGATTAATTGCCCCTCAGTCCCAAGGGTTGTTACAAATAAGGCAGGCTGCTAGTTAACTTTGCTCATGGATGGACTGCCTTGAAACCCAGTTGTGTATTCTTTCGGCAAATAACATATAAGAACAGCTTTATGTGTTAAACAGGAAGTTTTGGGCTTTCTTATGGTAGACCTCTTTTTAGGCTGCTTTTAACCTTCCTGAAGGCTGTTTTTAATCTTCATGTGGGTGAATCTTACCTCCTTACCTCCTACTTTTGCCAGAAGGGCTACCAAGTATATTTTTGGTAAATAACAATAATAATAATAATTGTTTCTCTGATCTCATTTTAGGAGGATAAAAAAGAAAACAGATAATAAAAACCAATTAATTTAGTTATCTTTTTTCCTCCTGAAATTGCTTGAAATGTGCTTCAAGATCCAGGTCAAATACCACGCACACTAAAGGCTTGATAAATTGCTTTTCATTCATTCAGTCTTCATGAAGCCGTTTCTGATCTAGACTGACTCGAGTTGGAAGTTCTCTCCCCTTCTTTAAACTCTATTACATGCTTATCATAATCTGTTATGTATTTTAGTTGTTTAGATAATGATCCCCCTTACTTAATGTCATGCTTCTTCAAGTTTGTGTCTTAGGCATTATAAGAGATTGTGTTTGATTCCTCTTTATATACCTCTACAATGCCTAGCACAGTATCTTACACATAGAAGGCGCTTTTGAAAAGAAAATACTTCTTGACAGGCAATAGTTTCTGTCCTTATACCAAGGCAATTAAAAAATGATGTCCAAGGGACTATTTAGCTATCAGACTCTTAACATGCAGATAATATAAGGTGTTTCAAGCAGTTGCAAGAGATTTTCATGAATTTCTATCTCCTCCAAGAGGCAACATGGAAAAAATCTGGGGGGGAGGAAAGGCCTAGTTTCAAATCCTGCCTCTGACACAGACTAGCTGTGTGACCCTGGGCAAGTCACTTAACATCTAGGTATCCCAGTCACTTCTCCAAAATGATAAGTTATAAGTTTTAGAGCTGTACCAGGGTAAGGAGTTTCCACAAAGCAGTGTGGACCTCTCAAAAATAGATAGCTAAAGTATACTGGATCTGTGATTTCATTTGGTATATACAAGTCCTAGCATGGAAAACACTAATGAAATTGGGTGGTTCCTCTGCAACTTAGTCCCTTAGAATATTGTCCAGCATATTGAGAGTTTATATGACCTTCCAAGGTTCACACAGAAAGAATATGTCAGAGTTAGGACTTCATCCGGTTCTTAAAGACCAACTCTCTACCCTCAGATTCATGTTGCCTCTCAAACTATCAATCAATCATTAAATTAACATTGTCATTGGTCGCCTTCAAGAATGAAAGATAAGCAAAAACAACAATAAGTGCCTACTTGTAACAGCAAGCACCCTGGCAAACCTTGGTTGTCCTGCTAGCACAGGTTCTTTGATCTGCTTTTCCAGGAAAGACTGCTCAAAAAGGAGTTAACAATCCTACTTTTAAATACATTCACTAGTTCAGGAGAAAGGTCAGCACTCTGAATGTCAGAGAAAATACAAGAAGAGAAATTAGCATAAAGACCAACAGACAGGGCTCTGACTGCCTGAACTGAAGAAATATTGCTATACACTTTTGTAAAGCCAATCAGCAATTGATTCCTAAAAGAATGCTACTGTGAACAGCTTTTAAGATTCGGATTACACAGTATTAGTGAACACTCTGTTTATTCCATTATAAATCAAGATTCAGTACAATATTCACAGTATCAACAATTCACAATATTATATACAATATTTAGAACAAGGTAATTAAAAAATGATGTCCAAGGGACTATCTTATTACAGAAAGTAACAAGGAACAAGAGAAAAATCACCTGGTTTCCCTAAGGGGGAAACCAGCTTCACATTTAAAGATTTAATCAATCCAGTTAAAGATTCAATCAGTCAATTCACCTGGTTTCCCTAAGAGGGGAACCAGCTTAACTTCACATTTAAAG